>JAZHYW010037381.1:0-25358 GCA_037355805.1 Ixodes ricinus
TTAAAGTGCAACCCCACTTTTGCTTAGTGTGATTCGGAACGGACAGATGACGAATGGATCGGCTTCCAGACCTGTACACCAATCCAAGATATCGTGTGTGGTAGATCTTGGATACAATGTGGGATATTTTTATATCTTGAAAATGACATCCCTGGTCCTTCGCTTGTTTTTTTTTTTCTGCGCGAGCTTTATGTGGAACGCGCACGGCTGCTCCAGTTCTCGCGCAAGGTGGAGACGCTCCGAGCTCACGTCTCCGGCAGATGTGGTCAGAACAAAACGCGTAAGTCATCCTCAGTTAATGGCGCGACACATACACAACAAAACAACCGACGCGTTGAAAAATATAAAACTTGCCGGTGCGCAAGTTTTCGGAGATCAATTCCACCTATTTCAATGAGATCAGATTTATATGACGGACCGGTCCTTTTGTCGTGCTTGTGTTTGCCTGTTTATGGATTTGCGGATAACGTGTTGACGTGATAGGCGTGAGGTTCCAACATTCTGGCTTGAGGAAATAAATACCTAAAATAAAATAAACGTTGTTTCTCAAGTATCTTATTTAGGTATATTTTGACCAAAACTGAGACTGAAAAACAGAAAAGATGACACTCAGGTGTAGATCTTGAGTTTGGTAAACCGAAAGTAGGACTGGTGCGCGAGTGTTACGCTTTATATCGTAATGCCAAGGTTAAAAATTCAGTCACTGCATTAAATGCTAAGAATTAATTTTAATACGAGTTCAGTGATGAATGAAGTGAAAGGCCAGGCAAAAATATTGTGTTTGTGTAGATAAGCTTTTGCACAAAGTTGAAGGAATGCTCCAGTGTAAATTTGTTGATTTGTAAGCAGTGGAGTGAAAAAATTAAAAATATGCAAATGGTGGACAGTGACATGGTATAAAATATCGTGCAAGTACGCACATCGCACGCTGAATAAGACTGAAACAGCTTAGCAAAATAATGAGTGCATGCGAGCTTGTGTAGGTTGAACATGATCGTAAACCGGATACTGTGGTGGGAAAACAAAACAAAAAATGAAAGCCGTTTACAACTCCCTGTAACGCCGAATTAGAGCGCAGCTCTTGAGGAGGAGGGGAAGGCACGGGGGGGGCGGTCACGTGATCTCGGGGGGGGGTCACATGACCTGGGGGTCACGTGACCAGGGGTCACGTGAGCAGGGGGTCACGTGACCTGGAGGGTCACGTGGCCTGGGGGTCCTGACCTGGGGGTCACGTGGCCGGGGGTGCAAGCAACTCAGGTTGCATGCAACTCCGGTTGCATACAACCTGAGTTGCTTGCAACGCGTGGTTACGGCGACATGCACACGTTGAGTTGCATGCAACGCGTGGTTACGCCGACGGCGACGGCAACGGCGACGCCGCTCAAGCCGGAAACGGGCGCCTAAGAGCTGCGCTCTAAAAAAGAACAAGCAACGTCTCAACGTCTTCCTTTCCCCGTTCTATTCCTACCCCAGTCTTAGGTTTACCATCATGTTCAACTGAAACAAAGCTACATTTTAAACTAGAATTGACCGCATCGCAAGTTAAGTGCGCATCGAAAGCTAAAGCTTGTACACATATACTGCTCAGGCCATAATGTTTAAGTGTTTATAGTACTCTATTTCCTTCTGAAATGATGTGAGCTTCTTTTGATTGCTTACAACACAAAGATGAAAATATTCTCACACTGGGTTGATAGAAAAACTTCACCTGCTGACAGCAATCGTCTCGGCGCCGATTATGAGTATCTGCATGCCAAAAGGTCGCGTGCTGACAGCGAGTTTTTAGAGCGCAGCTCTTAGGCGCCCGTTTCCGGCTAGAGCGGCGTCGGCGTCGGCGTCGCCATCGGCATAACCGTAAGGTCACGTGACCACCCAGGTCACTGACCCCCGACGGTCACGTGATCCCCTGGTCACGTGACCCCTAAGTCACGTGACCCCCAGGCCACGTGACTTCCCCAGGTCACGTGACTCCCGAGGTCATGTGACCTCCCGAGGTCACGTGACCCCCGGAGGTCACGTGACCCCGAGGTCATGCGACCCCAGGTCACGTGACCCCCCGTGCCTTCCCCTCCTCCTCAAGAGCTGCACTCTAATTCGGCGTTGCAGGGAGTTGTAAACGGCTTTCATTTTTTTCAACGTGATTTCATACAAAAGCAGTTGTTCTTGACAACAACCATTGTTTACCCACGCAAGCGAACACATGTGAAGTTTAGAATATTCCGTCTTGATCGTGGCACACGTAGCATGTAGCATAGGTGTTTTGCAATCTCCGAAATAGATTGCTCCTGGGGTGCCTTGGTCACTAATGCATGTCGCACACAAAAGAGCACCAGCTGAATCGCGGTGGGAAACGAAAACAATAATGAAAAAGAAGTGTTTTATCACGTGAAATCTGAGGGCATAGCACATATGCAGACGGTAAGCTTTGTTTCACCAAATGCTTTACCAGCGAAGTATTTGGTTTCACCGTGCGAGCGAAGCGGAACCTACAAGCGCTAGCATGCCGCCCTGCACTTTCCAGTGAACAAGCGCACGTGCTCGGTAGAGCCGTTCGAAGCATGGAGCTCGCTTTTACGACTTTTGGTACGTTCAAAGCTAAATTGATTTAGGCGTGAAGTGCCATTGCATTTAAAAGGCAACTGCAATACATTGTAATATTTCATACTCTTTTATTACGTGCAACTGTTTCTTTTTGTCTTTTGCGTTAATGTGCCACATTATTTACATAATATTCTTCCAAAGTCTGATAATTATACTAGGTAAGAGCCGCATAATCAAATGTGTAGAGAAAAAGGGGAAAAACGCGAAAACGGGAGCGCACATTAAAAATGCAATGCCAGGCGCGCATTAAAAAGTAATCCGTACTTTTTTAGACGGAAGAGTTTCGTACGGCCACATTATAACCCGTTGTAGATGAAACATTTAGCCAGTGCAGTACAACTGTTAGCTCGGGTTCTTTAACCTGTATCACGCAGTAGTGATACACTATCGCACGCCGGTACGATGCAGATGGGCAATTGAACGCAGGGTCCCTGCAGGTTCTGCAGCGTGAGCTCCGTGCTGGGAACGGAGCTCGCGCTCGCGCATTTCTCCACGTGCTCTGATCTGCGCTGCGCCAACGCAGTCAGCCAACGGTTCCCCAACGCACTTGTTTAATCAAGTGCGGTGGAGGATCGCTGGCCTAGGATGCCTTCATGCGCGCTTTGCTTAGGGTGATGACATCTGGCCATTTTGTCCCTGATGCTTACTTTTCTCTTTTGTTCAGAAGCGCTTGAAAGAGCGTGTCCCTGCACACGCCCGTGGGACTGACTGTGCTACGGCGACATTTCGTTCTACGCGATTTCTTTTTATTTTCACCGTGAGCGCGTGCGGTCGGCATGGAGTACTGCAAACGATGGCATCACTCCTAAACAGGACATTGAGGCACCCTAGTTTAGCCTAGATCGACTATTGTTGTGGACGTCGCCATCATGGTGCTTGATACAAAGCTGACGCAACTGCGAATCGTCATGATTCAAACGTGCGACTTTCTCAGCATTAGTTTTGATGTTAGGAGGCTCAGGTAATATAATGCATTCCTTTGTCTCGAGCTGTTCAAACATTTGTCGAGAACAGAAAAGTGTTCCCTTCAGATAACTGACAATCATTATTTTAAGCACCAAGATGTGTAAGTGTCGTTACTCTGAAGCATAACTTACTTAGTGCCATTAGCTTGACCGCACAGGTACGTAAAGAGAACGAACTGCATGACAGCGCTTTTTGAGCTGCTTAGTGGCTTTATTAGCCCGTAGGGTTGGCTGCGCTCTGAACTAAGGCAAAGCGAAGCAAATATTTAGATCATAGGGATTTACAAGCCTAACCAACAAAAAATCATCTAACACGCCCCAGCCCCCCCCCCCCACCCAAAAAAAAAAAAAAAAAATCGCGGGTGTATTTTGATTAACTGGAGATCTTTTGACATGCAATCGAAATCTCACATTGGCCTCCGTCAGATTGCGGGCAATTCGGTCGGTATTCAAGCCCGACAAATAGGGACTCAGGCTAGCGCGTTGGCTCAAAGCCACTGAGAAGTTTTAATGTTTTGTGTTTTGCTTTAATATCATTGCCGCTTAAAAACCACCCGGGCTGTTGTGAAATAAAATATGGCAGACCATTTCTATAGACCTAGTTCGATTGCGAAAATTATTTCTGCAATTGATAAAAACATTCAATTGTTTTTTATCCGTGGCGGAATCCCAACTGGCGGAATCCATTTCATGGCGTCCATTTAATTTGGATCGCGTGAGGCATGTGTACCGACGCACAGTAGAGAGCACGTAATACCACGTGTGGTGCACCCGCAGCCTCGCGCTTGTTGTCCTGACATCCCTGGCTAGGTCAATGCGTGCCTACAGGCATCTGACACCCTAACATTTGGCGCTTTTTTCTTTCCTGCTGCGTTCCCAAGCGGCACAAGATGGCAAATGCACATCAAGCTATTCTTGAGCGCGTGTCACCATCTGTATTTGCATTAAGAAACTGCAACTTGCCGTAACTGAATGGCAAAGGTTTAAGATCTAATAATATGCTCCACGTGTAATATATCGATAGAGAAGTTCTGGAAATTGAGATGCCGAAGGATGCTCCGCATTTTAATGTCACGTCACATTGATTATTTGACGTTATTCTGTTTTTATAACACTATAAAATACGAGTAATACAATTTTTAACTTTATAATTCTATTTTAAAATATACATTATTTCTGTACAGTTTGTTGCTTACTTTTTAACTTACTATATCCAACCGACCGTTCACGTAAATTATTGTAGATGATGGGACGTTATAACTTGTGAAATAATTTTTTTTTCAATATAAGACGCTGTGATTTATTAAAAGCTCAATAAGAAATTAACAATTAAAAATAATCACAAAATCGAGACATTAAAGTATCGTTGAAAAACGATTTTTTAAATCTGACATAAACTTTATCACCGTACGATACACAAACGTAAAGTTATAAACCGCCGAAAAAGGACCGAAGCCTCATGGACGGTGGTGTTGCACCTAAATCTAGGCTCTCTAGATTTGCGTAGAGAGCCTAGATTTAACAGAGGGAGGAAATCAAGTAAAAACGTTTACAAATTAATAGTGGACGTCTTCTGCGCAGATGGGCCGCACGTGCGGACGCGTTGCGTTGTCGCGTGGTGGTAGAAAAGCGGGCGAAGTGGCGGAGGGCTCCTCCTGATGATGAACACCTTCGTCACCTGCTCCCGGCTCGTATTGCGAACGCGGCCTAGAAACCACGTGACCTCAACGGGGCAGTTGGAAATACGCCGGAATCTAGATACCCTAGAGCTTTGAAGGCTAGTGCGTCATTATCTGCATTTTGTATATATCCCGTGATTCTGCCACTATTGAGAAGTACTTTAAGAGGAAAGCAAAGATGTCGGGAGGGGGGGGAAGACGGCGAACGACAAGGATAGAAATATGTTAGGTCTAAAAATAAAGTTTGCGATGTAACACTGAGCATAGGACGTTTCATGCGCTTGCGCCTTGCTTTGACACACCTTAGCTTTTGTTTTGATATAGAGAGATTTCCATCCTTGTCCTTTGAAGAGCATGATCATTAAAGGGTACTGACTGGTTTTCCCCTGTTCTCCGGGAAAGTTGACCCACTAATTCTTTCTAGATTCTGGGTTCTCTCAAAATCAGTAAAGACATCTGTCATAGTAGAAAACAGAAAGTATAAAACATGGAGAGGACGAAACACAGACGAGTCCTCTCCATGTTTTATACTTTCTGTTTTCTAGTACATCTTACCAACACGCTCGTTAGGAATATAACATCTGTCATATTTCTCCTCCAATGAACGTACTTAGTCATATCAAATTTATTGAAGATATAGTAATTAGCTTTTGGGTTCTGATATTAACTTTTAAAAGGTGTCTCTCTAATGAAAGAAAATCATCTCATTTTTCATTTTTTGGCGATCAACTTTGCATCCAATACTCTTGTAAACCATAATTTACACAAAACTAAACCCCCCTGTGTGGGTATACACATCGATTTTAAGACCTACAGCGCTTTACTTAATTATAAGAGCTTAAAGAAATTCGGTGGTTTTAATTAGAAATTAAAATTCTTTTTGGCACACACTATCAAACTTCGAAACAAAATTCTGGAAGCTTTTCGCTACGCGTTAAAACACATAACATATAAACATTTGCAGAGATTTTGCATTATCTTCTTGACGCAAGGAATACACCTTGTTTTAGGGTTTTACAAATTTGGATTTAAGGAGCCGGAAAAGCTACATCAATATGGTCTGTGCACTTGTGTTACATGGGCAGTGGGACATAACGTAAAGGATCTAGTCTTCAAGACAAGTAAAGTGAACAACCCCTTTTCCACTCCCCTTTTAAAATATAAAAAAATAACATTTTTGATCCAATTAGGAACTTGCCAAGCTTCATCGAAAACCACTAGGCGGTAAATTTTAGAAATACTCTCAGCGCGTGGTAGATGTAGCAGTTCGATAAAGATACCCGTACAACAGTTGCAAGGCTTTCAAAAACAAAAAAGTTGCGCTATGTGGTAAATGTCCCGTATGATTATCACTCTAGCCTTTACTTTCTACATACATTGTAATTCTCTTTGAAAACATGTATGAATACTGTCTACTTTATATTATTTGTATACTTTTCTGCAGGATTTGTAAATTTATTTTAATGCACTTCCCGACTAACTAAGTACGAAAGCATCGTCATACTGGCCGCGCGGACAAAATAGCTGGTTCTCTGAACCACACAAAATTTTTTCTTACAATACCTAAACTACATTCCCAAAGGTCTATATATAAACATGTTTTAATTTCGAACGATGTATTTATGACTTTATTAAGAGGCCGATTTAAGATCACATTTCATCTAAGTGTCCTAGGCTGTTGAAGTTCTTGATATAGTTTTGTATTGATGTTTTTTAATGTTTTTCATTAATGTTTGTGATATATTTTGGTAATGTTTTGTTATATTGATAGATATTTAAAAAAATATGTTTCTTGATTTTTTTAAGGTGTGGCGCATGTAACAGGTTCACAGACTTCGCCAAGCTAATTTTAGCAGCTTTTTGTCTGGGACACCTTTACAATGTACGGCTGGAAAAAGATTTGATTATAAATTTGAAAAACAAAAATGACAATACTGGGTGACCCAAGGAGCGGCCAGGCTCTTTAAATCGACCGCAAAATTCGGTTTCTTAACCTATCGCGCTACGATTTTGTGCAGCGTTGCCCACAGAGAGTGCATTGTTTTTGTAAAATTTGCAAAGAGCAAACTTACCTGTAAAAAAGTAAAAGAAAGAAAAAGGCTTAGCTCCTATGGAAACGCAGCGAAGCCACCGGTCTTCCAAACAATACGGCGACGCTTCGCACGGAGGACAAGAGATGGCGCAAGCGGTCGCGATGCCAACAGCCGCCAACGAACGAGCATACGGCGCCGAGACCCAGCGTCTTTAGCAGACGATCATTTCGAGTCAAAAGCGGCGCGCGTGCCGCAGGCGGCGACAGTCGCCGAGACAAAAACAGACGCTGTAACAAGGAACTGCAAAGCAGACGACATCAGTACCCCGAAAAAAACAATCAAAATATCCCGACAAACCATTTTTTAATCGATTATTGTGTCCATTCAATATGTTTTATTAGAAAGGATGATAAAATATTGCTTTGGCAACTGATACCAGAAAAGCTCGCGCCGCTTTTGAGTCGAAAATATCGCCTGCTAAAGACACCGGCTCTCGGCGCCGCATGCTCGTGCGCTGGCAGCAGTTGGCATCCCGACCGCTTGCGCCATCTCTTGTCTCCCGTGCGAAGCGGCGCCGTACTGTTTGAATACCGGTGGCTTCGCTGCGTTTCCATAGGAGCTAAGCCTTTTTCTTTCTTTACTTTTTCCTCAAATAAATTTGGTCCTTGCAAATTTTACAAAAAGAAAAAAGCACCATTTGTGGGCAACGCTGCACGAAATCGTAGCGCGATTGGCGAGGAGATCGAGACTATAGGGGGCGCTGCATTCGCCAAAACAAATACCGCCTGCGTGGAAAACAACTCCGGCGTTCCAGTGTGCGGCCGTTGGCTGCCGTGTTGTTGCCGCGTTCCCTGCAGGTTTGTAAAGAATATAGTACGCTCTTGTTGCGTACCGCAGTGCTCAGCGCACGCTTTAGAGCTTGGAGTCAGTTTTCATCGCTTTCCTGCCGAAATAAAAAACTGAAATCGCAGTGGATAAGTAAGAGTAGGGAAGAAGTTGACTGCGCACGACGTAGTGTGTGGTCGTCACCTCTCAAACGATGCCTTCCATGCAAGCTATGCTAATGGATGAGGCATGTACGCGCGTAAATTACGCTTGCATCGACATTCGTTCGAACCGTACATTGTATTTTATAGGTAGTAAATATTCTGCCCGCAACCAAAACAACAAACCAAGCAAAAAAAAAAATGCCGGTAGTTGTTTTAATTTGGTTTCGTGTAAAATGAATCGTCAAAATGGGAATTTCTATATAGTTGTGTGAGTAGCTCAGTGGAAAGGTGTCCGTTTGACGTGCCGTGGGTCCCAAATTCAAATCAAAGCAGGCGGACTTTTTTTTTTTTTCGTAAAACATATGGCGATTTTTATTTTTTTTTAGAATAATTATTGTCGTCCGAAACTCCCGGCAATCTTTTTTTCCCGAGTGGTTGTGCCGGCTGCCAGCAAGATATCCCCACCTTATTTCATAACAGTGCACAAGAGGAGGTTCTTGATACGCAACGCCGTTCCGTCGGAGATCTTCCGAAGGGATCACACGACCGGGTCGTGAGGCTTCGGAAGCCACCGAGAGGTACTGCTATCATTTTATCGCTATTTTATTCCAGACTAGCTTTTACACTGGAACATATTAGGTAGTAGCAGCGGCGTAGACTTTCCACTTTCCCCAGGGGGGGGGGGGGGTGCTGCGCCTTACCTTTTCGCCAGAACTGGAGATTGAAGCTAACAAAAGCACGCTGGGATTCCATTTCCCATGTATTTTGTCAATAAAGACAACGTCGGCGTTATTTTGTTTACATGCCACTACTAAAAGCTCGTTACATGGCACGTAAACAGCGTCTCGGTAAGAATCGTGGCCCGGGCCCGGAAAGGGGGGGGGCGCTCCGCCCCTTTCCCTCTTTCCCCTGGATCTCGCCAAGGGGGGCACGAGCCCCAATGCCCCCCCCCCCCGAAGTCTACGCCTATGGGTAGCAGTATCAGTTCGATATTGTGATATTTACGAAAATGCGTGAATCATTTGCGATTCTTATAATTTCGATTGAGAATGCAAATTTGTGTATGACTAAGTCCTCGTCGTGCAGAACTCGTTGATATTTCATCGTGAATCGTGCACCTTTGAATAACCGATAAATTAATCTGAAAAATACAATTTGTAACGTTCAATGCCAATATGCCGTCTAATTAGCCAATTTCTGCATTATAATGTTCACCAGTGTGTTCTGTATTTTGGCATTTCAAGAAAAACGTAATGTAATAACTGTTTTTGTTGTTGTTTTGTCGAAAATTTCTCCGGGGCGACGCTGCGCTCGATTACATGATCACATGTCAGCACGTCCTCCTTCAACGAGGCACCTCTTGCTCTCGCCGATGTGGCTGACGATCGTTGCAAGGGACAGGTACACTGAAAAGCAACGCGTGTGTTTCGTGAATACTGTTTCTCCAACCTAGGAAGCGCACAAACATCGCCACACCGCGTCAGTCACGCACGACCTGCGCGCGCGCAGCCGGAGCGACGCGGCCGATCGCGAGCGGCTACACGTGGGTTGGTTTTTGCTTCCAACGAGAATGCGGCGACATTTAAAGCATGGTGAGACAAGCAGGGACTATGCTACCCCTACGCAGATGCTTTTCGAGCAGATAAATATTATCAACATACCTCTCACGAGCATCAACTCCTCGTCCTCCATGGCTGAACGAATACTAGCGGCGGGATTATTATTCCCGCAGGATAGTTCCGACGGCGGCCGCTAGCCAGCGCCACCGTTCGATCTCCTCCCAATAGGTTAAGAAACCGAATTTTGCGGTCGATTTAAAGAGCCTGGCCGCTCCTTGGTCACCCAGTAGGCAGAAAACCCGCGCGGGCGGCTTTTGGCCCCGTACATAGTGTTTTTGCGCGGGCGAGCTTGACTGTAGTAACGTTGGTTCAACTGAACGGCTTCTGGCCGGTTCTATTTTCAGCGCTCAGGCGTATGGTGTGTGACTTGTTCGCTTTGCAAAGCGTCGAAGTCGCGTTTGCTGGGCTCTAGACATCGCACACTGGATTTTGTATTCGTAAACATTAAAAGGGTGTATATACTAATTTCCGCAAAACCCCGTAAGTATTAAACCTCGCGCCAGCAGCTGTGGGACCATTGAATACTACGTGCGAAAAGAAGTAAAAAATTTAGAGGTGATTTTTTTATCATAATGAAGTTATGGAAATTGTATTTTCTATGATTTTTCATGTCGCTATCATAATCCGTTTTTGTGGGTACCTTGGAAACCCGGTGTCTCGGGTCTTTTAAGTGAGATTTTTTTTATGAATGAAAATAGTAGGAATGCCAAGAGGTGGCAGCGAATTATTTCGGTTATTAGGTTAAGATATTCAGATTTGTATCTGGTTGGATTGAGTCAATGCCAAGACAACTTCGACAGTTGTCTGGCGCTTTTGTCCACGCCTGTTCCCCTTGTGTTCAAGGCACAGAAGATTCCGACACAAAGCATACGACTGAGTCCCAGGGTAAGGGACCCGCCTACGCGACGATTACTGCCACCCGATTTACCACGACAAGAACTACTGCGGTACCAAGAGTGACAACAAAAACGGCAAATACGACACCAAGAACGACGTCAAAAACGACGCCAAGTGCGAAACCAAGTACAAGGGCAAGTACGACGCCACGTACGAGGCCAAGTACGAGGCCAAGTACGAGGCCAAGTACGAGGCCAACTACGAGGCCAAGTACGAGGCCAACTACGAGGCCAACTACGAGGCCAACTACGAGGCCAACTACGAGGCCAACTACGAGGCCAAGTACGAGGCCAACTACGAGGCCAAGTACGAGGCCAACTACGAGGCCAAGTACGACGACAAGTACGACTTCCCCGAAGGCAACAACTACCAACACAGGGACACCTCAGAGTGAGTAATGGAGAATAATGCCGATTTTAGCGGCAGCGAATATTCATGCGACGTGCGATGCGTGCAACACTAAGAGTTTGAATCTGCCTGCGAGGCAAAGGAGCTCCGCCAGATGTTTACGGTCATTAACGCTTGGCGAGTCCTGCACTACAGCCGAGCATGCATACTGTTCCAAATACATTGAGAATAAAAATACCAACTAGAAGACAAGCCTTGCACATCCCCCCCCCCATCCACTTAAACGTAATGACTAGTGGGTCTTACCGGGGTCCCCTGACTCGCGTCAACGTCACCGCCAGCGTCTCACAACGAGCTAGACGCTGGCACACGGCGACGCCAGACGCAAGCGTCTGCCATTTCGCGGCGTAATCTCGTCCAGCTTCGACGCGTTTAGTGTTTAGAATGGGTCGGGAATCTACCAACGATGTCATCATGCGCAGTCTTTGTCTTCAGATGGAATTGTTGAGAGCTCTTATCTTCAGTTTCCTGTTCCGAGGGAGAAATTGGTGGCAGTTGGCGCATTCAATTACACACTTTGTGTACTGTGGCTGGAACTCGTATCTGATCGGTGTGTTTACCGCGAAATAAAAAGTGGTTCTTCGATTTCGGCCTGATGACTTTGCAGAAGTTTCATGTCACTGGCCGCACTTCTGGTGCTGTCACAGCAGCTATGGTGGATGTGACGGATACCTGTTCAGTTGCAGGTAGCTTTTGATCTTTACACTCCGCAACTAGCGTTACTGTCGCGTTCGCTTGCACCATTGGCTTGGACTTCAAGCACCAACCATCGGTATGGTGACATCTGACATCATGACACACCTGCTTTTGTGACATCATCTGTTGCTACTCTCGGACCACTTCCAATGTATTGGCGCCATAGGCCGCTAGGAAAACCGTTCAAAAAAGCGTACCAGGCACAGGACTCTGATCACAAACCACTATGGAGAGTTACCATTCAGGAGAGCTGAGAACGAGCCTACTGACTTGCGTGATGCGTTGCTTCTAAACTGCACGTTGTAAACTAGCGCTTCTAAGAATCTTTAGGCGGCTTGCAGAAATCGTTTTTTAAGGTATCGCGTTGCAATTTACTACAGAGATGCAAGCAGGAGGCAGAAGTGTTGAAAAAAATAAAAAATGAACTCATCTCGCTCCAAAGAAAGAAAGAAAAACCTGTTCTGGGCAATCCACGCAGCCACTTTGCAGATGATGCACGCGTAAAGAGATCTGCTGCCGACAGATGGCGTCCTCCGCGTCGAGTGAGCGTCGTCCGATACGGATTGATAGCGGACGATCCCGCCAAGGAACTTGAATCGGTCTTCGCCCCTTCAATGCGGCGTACGCCATCTGTCGGTAGCACTTCTCTTTACGCGTGCATCGTCTGCGAAGTGGCTGCATAGACTGCCCAGAGCAGTTCTAGAGCGCAGCTCTTAGGCGCCCGTTTCCGGCTTGAGAGGCGTCGGCGTCGGCGTAACCGCGCCTTGCATCATGGGAAATGTCCCATTATGCACCGCGCGGAACCCTCGTGACGTCGCATGCTATGTCACGAGTATCCTGCGCGGTGCATTATGGGACATTTCCCATGATTCAACGCGCGAGGAGGAGGAGAGGGGAGGGAGGAAGGAGGTCACGTGACATCCTAGGTCACGTGACCCCCGTGGGTCACGTGACTCCCGTAAGGACACGTGACCCCAATGACGTCACGTGACCCCCGTGAGGTCACGACTCCGGTGGCGTCACGTGACCCCCGTGAAGTCACATGACCCCATGAGGTCACGAGGGTCACGCGACGTCACGAGGGTCATGCGACGTCACGAGGGTCACGTGACCTTACGGTTACGCCGACGTCGACGCCAACGCCGCTCGGAGGGAGAAGTAGCAGGCAGGATGAGGAGGTGAGGTGGAGGGAGGGAAGAGTAAACCCTCCCCTCAGTACCCTTCCCTCCTCCTCTTCAAGAGCTGGTCTCTAATTCGGTGCTACAAGGAGTTGTAAACGGCTTTCATTTTTAGAGCGCAGCTCTTAGGCGCCCATTTCCGGCTTTAGCGGCGTCGGCGTCGGCGTAACCGCGCGGTGCATGCGGTTAAATTTCCCCGCTAAATTTAGTGCAAAATTTTCCCCGCTAAATTTAGCGTAAAAATTCCCCGCTAAATTTAGCGAAAAAATTTCCCCACATAATTTAGCGGAAAATTTCCCCCGCTAAATCTAGCGGAAAATTTTCCCCGCTAAGTATAGCGGAAAATTTTCCCGCAAATTTAGCGGAAAAAATTTCCCACTAAATTTAGCAGAAAAATGTTCCCGCTAAATTTAGCGGAAAGTTTCCCCGCTAAATATAGCGGAAATATTTCCCCGCTAAATTTAGCGGAAAAAATTTACCGCCAAATTTAGCGGGAATTTTCTCTGCTAAATTTAGCGGGAATTTTTCCGCTAAATTTAGCGGGAAAATTTCTCCACTAAATTTAACGGGGAAATTTTTCTGCTCAATTTAGCTGGACAATTTTTCAGCTAGATTTAGCGGGGAATTTAGCGGAAAAAATTTCCTGATAAATTTAGTAGAAAATGTTTCCCACTAAATTTAACGAAAAAATTTCCCCACTAAATTTAGCAGAAAAATTTCCCATAATGGGGGGCGAGCTGGAGAGAAGAAGGGGCATAGCCCCCTCTCCGTACTTTCCCTCCTCCTCCGCAAGAGCTGCGCTCTAATTCGGCGTTACAAAAAGTTGTAAACGGCTTTCATTTTTTTCTTCTGAACAAGGGAAGTTCAATCTTGATTTTTTCGGCGTAAACTTCCACCACCCAGTTGCACATTTGTAGTAAATGTCCACGCTACATGTTGAGAAACCGATTTTTTCAAGCCGTCTGAACTGTCCTAAAATATTTTGTTTACATGCTGTCAATAACGACATGGATTCATTGCTAAGACTGGCGGCGCAAACGATTTTTTTACCTTTTGCAGAAGATGAAGACGAAGTACAATATTTTGAGCAGGTATCTCGCACGTTAAAAACAACGTTGCAAAATTGTACTTACAGACTAGCGACGTTCAAAAGAAATGTGCCCCTAGAAGGACCATAGGGTCTATCTCAGAATGCCATCAGCTCTAATGCCTTCCTATCATCATCCTAGATGTCTTCTATAGACAATTGACCACAGGCATCCTGCAGACATTCTAGGTCTTATGACCATGTTGTATGGCCTGCTAAGGACGTCCTATGGGAAGAGAACCTAGGGTAACCATAGGTCAATGGAAATTCTAATACCAGAAACTGTTCAGTTGTAAGTATGATAAACGCATGATGTTTCTGCAAAGGCAAGATGATTTCCGTAACAATTATTTATGGGAGGCTTTTCGGAAGAGCCTAGGACGTCCACAGTCAAAATTTCATAGGATGCTGCTACAAAGGTAATATAAATGCTCGTCCTAGGCTCCTAGGAGGAGCCCATGATGCCGCTACATAGGTAACAAAATGGTCTTCCTATGCTGCAAGGAGGAGCCTAGGACGACCATAGAAAAATTTATAGAGTAAGCTGGTGCTGAAAGTGACAAAAAGTATTAATTTTCAAATCTCTTAGAAGCTTTTTACACATAGCCTATTTCGTAAACAGGTACAAACGCGCTAGCGATTTGTGAAATGTGAACAGATACTACTAAGCTGTTGTGCAACTCAGACTATTGCAAAGCAAAAAGTACCGAGTAATTATCCTGCTGATCCGGAAGAGTATCTCTAGAGAAACAATCAATCGTCGCTAAGAAGTACGCTGCAGTGCATACTTACAATAAAATTTTCGGATTTCAAAGTTGTAATCTGAGATCTATGTCGACGCGGGTACTGTACAAGAACCACACAAACACAAAAACGAGAAGGAAGGCCACCGTGAAGATTCAACACGATGTGGCACATGCCGTCGTTTGCCGAACCGAACACTAAACACAGCACAACAATTTTTTGGGCTTCTTTTTTGAGGAATCAATCGCTAGTTGCCGATATACGTGTAGGACTTTTCGGACCCTGGTAGTTTTGTTACACTTCAAGTAGGTTGTCGCAGACGATATACCATTTATCATCGAAATCCACGGCAGTCCGCAGGCACGTATCTGGGTCATCAAGCAGGCGTTCCGGGATCGGGAACCGCTACTGAGTCATCCGTCAATCTTTTACCGCGTGGTCACGCTTCTGCCGTTACCGGCGCTCAGAGAGCGGAGTCAAGTTATAAAAAGCAGACGGTTGATTGATCAGGCGAGCGTGCACTTCTATCACGCTTTAAGCTTAGGAAATAGGTATAGTAGAGAGAGAAGGAGTAGGAGAGAATGAGCTGCTTCAAGGTTAGAATGAGGGTGCGCTGACAAAGGGCTAATCTTCAAGGAATCTTTAGGAATCTTAAGTTGTTCTGCTGCCGGGCAGAAGCTGAAATGTAACGATGGAGAAAAGCAAATGTTTAGAACAAGCACACCAGAGGCTTTGCGACCTCTCGTGCAAGTTGAATGTCAGTGAGAAGTTCTCACCAAAATATTCCGTGATCGTGGACCGGTCAAGAATTTCTGATTGGTCGAATAAGCGAGCCCAGCAGAAAGCAGCGACCCAACGTTCAATCAGCAACTGATAAAGCTCTTGCTATCACCTTCTACAAAATTTAACTCCATGTCCGGTTTGCTGATCGCTGCGGCTATCTCATCCGGTGGGTATAATAGCCTCAGAGTGATTTTGAAGTATCGTGATTGGCTCCTTGGTGAGAAAGCGAGAATGTAACCTTCGCCAGAAGTAATTTATTACATCTCTTCAAATACACAAAGTACCCAGTTCATTTATAGGCTGACCCTGGTCACCATTTTTCTGGCCGCGAAATAGGAATTGAATATTCGAAACGAGGAAGAAGTAACATCAGTCATTTGCGTGGAACACTAGGCAGCTATACAGAAAGAAGCGAAAGAACACGAGGAGATACAAACGCGTACTGACGTCAGATCTCCGAGTACTGACTGCAAGGATAGTTGGTAGACGGAAAGGTTATTTCAATTTGTCTCTACACAATAGGCTCATTTGATTTACTTGTACCTCATGCACCAGCTGGTCTCTGCTCTCGGTACATACCACCATATTCTATTTACAAGCGTAGCCTATCTAAAAACAAGACCGAAAGTATATTGCCCTGTACTTTTCTGCTCCGCGCTACACTTCTCTTCTCTGGTGCAGGTTGATGCCGGTAAATCGAATGAGCCCACTATATACCATAGACGTCTTGCAAACTCGAAGCAACCCTAGCGGCATTGTGACGCGCAAAGCATCTTAGGATCTCATATGGAACAGTGGTGATTTTGATCTTTCAATCTCACTTTACGACATTCCGTCAAGGGCAAATTCAGTGCTCGCGTTTTTGTATATGTGAGTTTCCTGAAAGCTATAATACCCTGTTTGTTCCTCACCAAAACATAATACTGGGTATTACTTTTAGTGCTCCCGACGTGCCAGAGTTTGCGCGCAGGTAAACACAGAACTAGGATAGCAGATGGCAGAAATACACTGTATCGATCATCCTTTTCTATTGTCTCCCCATTGTCCTACGCGTTTTAAATGATCCGTCAGCCGAGAGTGCCATGCTGAACTATGGAGTCCAGAAATGCATGGGGACGCGGCCGGCTGTACTCCTGCTCCTCGCTAAATCTAGGCCACGGTGGTCTAGGCTTGTCCTTAAGGCCGAAGGGCCGTACGGACGTGCCTGAACTTAGCGAGGAGTAGCCGTAGTTTCAACGGCGGCTCTCAAAAAGATGAACGGGTGCAATGAAAGGGAGCGCTGACTGTAGTTTCATGCAATGCTGAGATTCCCTACTTCGTCAATCGGCATCGAAACCACGCCATTCCTCTCCATGGACAGCGTGGTCAAATAATTCAACGCGAGCAGCAATTTCTGGAAGTAGTCTTTTAGAGCAGGCAAGTGTGTCATCTGCAGGTCGCACAGGGTTCGGTGTTCGAACGTGAAACGTCGAACGGATTCGAAACGCCAGACCCTGCGCAAAATGCAGACAGCGAACTTGCTCTGTCCAATTGGTGACTGACGGTTGACAGAGGCAAGGACATCTAACCTTTGTGTCTACACACAATCTTTTCAATCAGAGGTCTCCGCGCTCTGACCTTAAGGCACACTTTCATCTCCGCCTCTCCCTCAGTTTCTTTCCGCATAATTTCTTGTTCCCATAAAGCCAATCAAGTGACCTTAAAGTGTTTCTTGTGGGCAATCTAACCGCAAAAATCAAATACCTGAATCGAACACCAAACCGGCCCAGGTATTGGCTAGTGCAGCTCAATGCTTCTTGTTTTTTTTCATTGTTCGTGGAAGTTCCCAAACTCATACGTGAACAACTCAATATGGTGGACCATCGTAGATAATATTTTTCTCTCTTGCGCTTGCACTTTCGCAGGGCGGCCGATGCACCCAAAAACGATCTTGTGCACTTTTGGCCCCAGAACTGACCAAACCACCGTCGGACCCCAGGACGGAGTTTGGTGACATCATCATCTTCGATTTCTTTTACGCCACAGAGAGGGTACGTTCATAAGTCGGAATGAGCTCGAACTGCGTTGGTTTCTCAGCTACGTCACGAGCCACCCTGGAACAACAGAATTCGGATTGGGAATAGATCACAGGTAACCTACATTGGCACGATTTAGATTCGCATAGTGTTCGTAAATGTATGTTTTCCAGAAACAAAATTTCGAACTCTGAAATGTTCTCGATACGTAAATCACACTTCATATTCAAAAAAAAAAAGGAATTTCTTGCTTTTTGGGAATTTCCGGATTTTACCAGTGACATTCTTAGCTCTGATTTGTTTATATGCTTATTTTTAGATTGTTTATAAAACCGTTATGGACAATAACAGCAATCATAAAATGGCATCTCGCTGCCAACGTGCTGACAAGCAGACTGTAATTTCTGTCGCTCAGTTCACTCAAGAATTATTCGAGCTCAATGCGTCTAAAAACATCTTCGAACAACAGTTCTTGCTTTCCGGGCGATTTTTACACAAACAGCTTGAGATCACGCATGCATTTTAATCATGATATTTTAGGTAGGCGACACTACCTACCTCTTAGTTTTATCTTCCGCACTTGTTCCTGCTGAGCGAGAGTTTGTGCAGCGAAAGTGCGTCCATGAACGAAGAGGGAGCGCTTGCAGCATTGTAGCGCAATTATCGTACAGGTGATAATATAAACAAAGCAAATAAGGAAGCTAAAATGTAAATGAAACACAAGGCAAAGTGAAAATAAAATAGTATGAATTATACGTTAGAAAAAGCAGAACAGCGTTACAAGCGGGAGGAATCGGCGGCATGAGATCATTCTTTAAGGCCACATACCATTTCTAGCGCTCGGGACATGGGAATAGGGGCTAGCAGCCACCAGGTAGCACACCAGAGTAAGCCCAACGTTGACACAACCTTGGATTGATTGGATGCTAATATTGGACACAATTCCGGGGTCGCACCTGGCTTCAACGTTGGATCAATGCAAGTTTCGATATTGGGCCAGTGACGATTCGGGGTTGCTCCCATTGTTATTCTAATATTAGTATTTTAATTAACACATTTAAATATAAATATCTCTCACCCAAATCACGCTATAATTTTTAATATTGGACTTTAATAATTATCCAAGATTTCCAATATTGGTATCCAGTTTCCGATATTGGTAACCAATTTTATGCCGCGATTTACGACCTTGTTATCTAATATTTTCCCGCGATTTCCGTTATTAATATTCAGTGATACAAGATTTTAGGGAAATAATGTAAACCAATTATATTTAGGCTTCTCCAATACGGTAATCATAACACAAACCAATCCCTCCAATGCAGTTTTCCAGTTACATACCAGTTTTCCCCAATTGGGCAACCAGTCATAGATCATGTTTTTAAAATATTGTTAGCCATTATTGTATAACCCAGATTTTCTAAGCTTGTAATTTCTTATTAACCTAGTTTTTATAATGTTAAGCAGGATAAACCTGAGATTCGCCAATAATGGCCACCTTTTTCGAGCAGGGTTTTGACAATTGCTTTACAAAACCATTCTTTATTAATAGACTAACATTAATATTGATGAACGAACATTAATTGTGTTATATGTGCTTGCTTTTTGTACAGTTTAGGTAAGATAAAATAAAAGTAAAATCATCTATGCTTGCTTTACCCTAAGAGAAAACAAACAGGTAAATTTTTTAATGATCCTTATTCATTTGATTAGTGACATACCCCCGTTGCAACACTAATGAATGTGGGTCTTTTTTTGTCGACTGCAAACCAACCAACATAATAGAGAGGACAATTTAATGTCCATTTGAAGCATCAACATCAAACTTAGCTACAAATCACCACTGATTTTTTAAACATTGCTGTCTTGCAAAAAATTCGATCCCAAAACGTAAGGCGTTTCAGCAGGATACCGAGCTTGATGATAACTGTCAGGTCACGAACTGAAAAGAGTTGCGAAACACAATTAAATATATTATATTGTGTAATAATTATATCCAAACGTCTTATAAGATCCGGAAAAGAAGCAACAACGTGAGGGAAGGTGATTATCTGCTGAAACCGCAAAGGCGTTTTCTTTTGAACAATTCAGATCGGGCAGGTAGCTGGCGCATATTGAACGTCCTGTCCTGTGAACAAAAACAACAACAACATACAATTAAAATATAGGTTCGCGCAATAATGTTTTTGCATTCCATTCGGCAAAAGGACACTTCAGATATCACAGAGGTAAGATACTTTAGGAATTGGGAACTGTTTTTTTCTAATAAACTTATCCAGAAAAAGCAAATAAGAAATAAAAAAATAAGACACAGGCCTGTCAAGGGAAGAAATAGGACAATCTGTAGAAGATATATCTTTCCGAATCATACGCAGTCGTGTGTACGTTAGACTCGTCATAACATACTCGATTAGTTTACTGGGGCCAATATGAAAACGCAGCCTTATTCTTCAAAATAGCCCACCGTTAGCTTATTATCGTGCAATCAATATTGCACAGTATGGATTGAGCTTGGTGCATAATACTATACTAGGGCCAGCTAAACTTAGGGAAATACTAGGGTCAGCTTAACCTCGGAAAATACTAGGGCCATCTGAACTGAGGTAAACTTAGGAATATGAACTTAGGAAGTTGTCTCTCTATATTCGATTTTCCTAAGTTTACCTGGGCCTAGCTATAGTATCAAATACTATCAATGCACAGTTCTGTTTAAGAATTTTCTGGACCTATTCGCACAAATTGGCCCAAATAAACCTGATTCACATCGTTCATTGTTTATTTTAGAAGCGCAGCTCTTAGGCGCCCGTTTCCGGCTTGAGCGGCGTCGGCGTCGCGTCGCCGTCACCGTCGGCGTCGCCGTCGCCGTCGGCGTAACCGCGCGGTGCATTATGGGTAAATTTTCCTGAAGGAACCCGAGGTCCTCCCGAACGACCTCGGATTCCTTCGGGAGGACCTCGGGAGGACCTCGGGTTCCTTCGGGAGGACCTCAGGAGGACCTCGGGTTCCTTCGGGAGGACCTCGGAGAGGTCACGTGCCGCACCAGGTCACGTGGCCCCCAGGTCACGTGGCCCCTCAGGTCACGTGGCCCCTCAGGTCACGTGACCTCCACAGGTCACGTGACCCCCCTCAGGTCACGTGACCCCCGTGAGGAGAGGAGGAGAAAGGAGGGGTATACCCTCCCCTCAGTACCCTTCCCTCCTCCTCCTCAAGAGCTGCGCTCCCATTCGGCGTTACAGGGAGTTGTAAACGGCTTTCTTTTTTTTTAAAGGTCCTGATATGTTAATGAACTCTACTTACTTGACGGCACCTAATGCTTTTTTTTTTCGTTCTGTCAAAGATATGCAAAAAAGACATGAATTCGATCTGAACAGAAACATACGTCTGGTGAATTGTTATTAATAGGAATTGGAAGAAAGCAGAAATAACCTCGTGAATCGGAAGCGAGGCGAATTTGTGAACAAGTGCGTGATTACGCGGTGTTTGGCCGCCAAAAAAAACCGAAACAACACAAAATAAACAAATCTACGTAGTACCTGGGGAGTACTGATAACAAGCTGTCAAATTGAAGTTTCGGGCTTTTACTTGCCCAACCAACGAAGGGCATCTGGTGCGCCCCGGCGGAGAACTAGGGATAGATTTTGACCAAATGGGGATCTTCCTTGACGGGCAACCGAAAGCTCAGTTAGAGGCAACGCCTCCTAAAAAATAAAGCCGAAGTGGTGAATCTTCCTGCGACACTAGCTGAATGCCGCCAATCGTAGGCCGCTGATTGGGAGACAGGTACTGCGTCAACATTCGGTTAGAACTCGTGCCGAATCATTAAGACCGCGACACCCAGCCGAACGCTGACGCCTTTGTCGTGTCCAATCGCTGGCCTACGGTAGCTTTCGTTAGTGATGCAGGAAGATTCAGTTCTTAAGCTTTCTATTCTAGGAGGTGTTGTTAGAGGGCGCCTTCTCACGTAGCCCCCGTTAGATTAAGCACAGGCGTGAGTTCGCGACCTTAAACATTTACGCGTGTAATGCGCAAGTTTCCGTACAAACAAAGGGATTCAATGTAAGGCAGGATCACGCACCTGCGCCATTCTCTTCATTGTAGAGATACGTGAGGAGGATAAGCACCGTGAAATCAATCTGCAGTTGTTTTGCACGCCTAAAACCCTACTCACTTTATAAAAAAAATATATAATGCACACTTTCTGCTCTATTAATTTCTTTAAAAACATTTCTAACCTGTTTTCGAGCGCTCCTTCAATGTATGAATTTTTGTGGGCAAAGTAATTGCGATCGCGGATGTCGTGGGTACGAACGGTTAGTTTTGACTGACGAGCGCATACTCGCCAGCTAATACCAGCGTTGTAGGCATTACCGAAAAAACAAACAAAATACGTTACTCGTTACTTGTACATACAAAGGAACGTGTTACCGACCTATGTTACCTCAAAATAAAACGAACGCGTTACCGGTACCGTTACTGAAAAAAGTAACGCAAGTTACTTTTGTGTTAACTTTTAATTATGAATGAGCATGGTTTACTCTTTTGACGGTACAAGTATGCATAAAGCGCCATATTTCCGAAGCATTATGTTCATGCAGAAACTGAACATACTTATTTTATCTTTTTAACAGTTCCACATTATACCCACAAGAAAGAACGCAAAGAAAAACGAAAAAAAAACAACTAAAGTATTTACATGGCTTGGCGCCTAAAAACAGCAAACAAATATGAGTGTTATCATTTTAAGTCTTGGGAAGGAGTGGCGAGTAACGTAACTACGTTACCCCGTTACTGTTTTGAAGAAAAGCAACGATTACGTTGCTACGCGTAACCGAAAAACGTAACGCGTTGACAGCGCCGCCATTACTTGTAACAGGTTACCACCAACAGTGGCGGGAACCAAACGATTCTCATATCTAAGGGGGTAGCAAAGCTATCAAGCGACAACTGCGAGAAAACGTGAAATGTCGCAACAAATTGTTTTATTTGTTTCCCGCACTGGTACTCTGATTGTGGAGCAGATATTATTTATATGATAACAATGATCGAGGAGGAATATAGTTTGGTGGAATATTTTAGGGGGAACCCTTAAACGCCTCAAGGAGCTTGCGAAAAAAAAATTAATTTACAAACCTGACCCACGTACCAACGTCAGCATTCACAGAAGTATCGGAGACATGCCTCACGAAGGACCCTTCTCTCTTGGTAATCCACTGCTTTGCACAAGGTTATGACTGGACAGGTGCTGGCGCTCTGACGTGAAGTATGTGGCTCGTACTCATACGCAGCTTCTACGGTGGAACTTCCTCACTCAAAGATTCTTCGCCTCCGGAGACTGTATACCCCGTTTCACCTTATGATGGACCGCAACTGACGCTACGACCCACCACATCCAATACCATAGCTGAGTGGGTGTCACGAGCCCTTTCGGTTGTGCGGAGCGACGCGCGAAGCGTGAAGTCACGTGTCACTTCAGGAGCACTTGATTGGCTGAAATAGCTCGTGGCGTGCTTTGCTTTACATCGTAGGGTGAAACAGAAGATAAGGCCTTTCTCTCTTTCCCATTCCGCGATCTACCCTTTTTCCCTAATGAAAAACAAAACGCAAAGACGAGGACAAAGTAAAAGGTCACCGACAGGAGAAAGCCCTCACCCTCAACTGATGATTTATTTATGTTCAGCATCAGTATAAATAGCAAACATACTTACACCATAAATCAGAAAAAACGCAAAAAATGCATTTCACGTGTTCAATACAACACCGTCACTGGTTTGCCCTCCTCGCTTCAAGTACTACGCTCTTTATCTGAAAGCGCGAGAGACGGGGCGATAACACAGTCTGGTCTCATTCTTGTTATATCACGAGCTTCTATAATTTCACGCGTGACTATATCGTTATTTTAAAAACCACTTGACATTTCTCAAGGCAGAGGATGCAACCTATTCTGCAATTGCACTCCGAAGGGACACTACTTTAAAAAAAGTTTTATCAGGATTCTTTGAACCGGTCTTTGACGCACATTACTGTTTGACCAACATAACGACGGCCGCAAGATAATGAAATGGAATGAGCCACTCCTTACACAAGGCACGATTTGATTTTGGTGTTTTTTTAGGAGCACCCGATCTTATCTTTTATATCTGAATAAACTTTTCTGAAGCCTTCTTTATTTGGTGCTGAGAACACCACCTCGAAAGCTCACATGACTTTCACTTTCTTCCGGTTATGTGAGACACCGTGCAGGTACGTTAGAACAGCGACAGTTTTATTCACTTGTTTAGCCTTCAAGTGGAGTTACTACTGCATTTTATTTCGTAAGGTGTCAGCCACTGCAGGTAGTAGGTACGACGGACAGCCTGCAGTCCGGGTCTAGAATCTGTTTATTAAAACTTATATCGATTTGGTGTGAGCAAGACTTGTCCAGGGCCTTCTGAAGCACATGTGCTAACATTTTAGGCTTTAACACAGTTCCTTCAGGGTTGCACGTCCTTGGACCTGCTGAGAAGATTGAAATATCCTTAATTCCTTAATCTGGGTGGGAAATAAATGCACCAGGCAGTGATACCCAAACTTCTCGCTGCGAAAAACCTTGAAATAACAGCCACTTAACAGCACTCACGCAGGCGCGGATTCCATTAATTATTCCTGTGTTCGTTCTAGTCCGCCGTTTCCACTGTTTTGGGTCAAATACTACGTTAATATTGGTTCTAGACTTTAGACCGTCTTGCGATTGCGTAGTTTTGCTCGAAGAAAAGCCTCCACAGATGTGACCCGATCGAGTACATTGCGTGGCTCTCTTAGCGCGAACAAGCCTTGTAGCATACATATAAAACATCTATGCCTAAAGGCAACCCTACGTAAAAAAAAAAAAGAAAAAAAAGCGATGGCTTTTTTGTTAATTTAATGATTGCAACAAAACATATTAGTGCAGCGAAAAGTGCTCTTTTGTGTGACTGACATGAGTGGTAAAAGTTAACACCTTTAAATGCGCTTTCAGTAAAAATGCAAAATCACCGGTATGTTGTGTATGCGCTAAAATGGCACGGAGTGTGCACACGAAGCAAACGGCGGACAGGGAGCAGAAGAAGAGTAGACTTGAGTGCTTACACAGTAGGAGATCGGTTTGCCCTGGTATAGGGACACTGGCTCCCGCTCTGTATATGAAATTTACGTACGTGCTACGTTGTCAAAAGTGGCGTACGCTCTGGAGGAGACACAGGATAAAGCCACGTGCTCTTGGCATTGCTGAAGCTCCCGAAATGCCACCAATCTATCATGGGTCAAATTGAAAAAAGTAAGCGGCATGATTAATAAAGAAGACATTGTCCTAGCTAATGTTGGCCCAGAAATCTTATAAAATGCACTATATTCACAAAGAGTTTAAGGGCGTGGCTCATCATCGCCGCGCTCCTTGCTCCGTGATTGGTCCTTCAGCTTTTCTTTGTCGGCTCATGCCGCAATCTGATTGGCTGCCGGGCGATAATGAGATGCTCTTTGTACGCGTCACGCCCTGCGTTTCTTAAGCTGTTGGTGGCTCAAAGAATCAGTCGGAAAATGACTCTCTTTTCCCCATAGCCACCACAAGTGCTGCGACCGGACACCTCAACACAAAAGAAGGTAAAGACTCGTTTCGGGAGTTCTGGAGGCTCAAGATCCGGCATTACGGA
>JAZHYW010037382.1:0-19369 GCA_037355805.1 Ixodes ricinus
ACAGATGACGAATGGATCGCCTCTCCAGACCTGTACATCAATCCAAGATATCGTGTGTGGTAATCTTGGATACAATGTGGTATTTTTATATCTTGAAAATGACATCCTTGGTCCCTCGCTTTGCTCTTTTTTCTGCGCGAGCTTTGTGTGGAACGCGCACGGCTGCTCCAGTTCTCGCGCAAGGCGGAGACGCTCCGAGCTCACGTCTCGGCAGATGTGGTCAGAACAAACGCGTAAGTCATCTCAGTTAATGGCGTGACACATAACAATGAAACAGCCGACGCGTTGAAAATATAAAACTTGCCGGTGCGCAAGTTTTCGGGATCAATTCCACCTATTCCAATGAGATCAGATTTATATGACGGACCGGCCCTTTTGTCGTGCTTGTGTTTGCCTGTTTATGGATTTGCGGATAACGTGTTGACGTGATAGGCGTGGGTTCCAATATCTGGCTTGAGGAAATAAATACCTACAATAAAATAAACGTTGTTTCTCAAGTATCTTATTTAGGTATATTTTGACCAAAACATGAGACTGAAAAACAAAAAAGATGACACCAGGTGTAGAGTTTGAGTTTGGTAAACCGAAAGTAGGACTGGTGCGCGAGTGTTACGCTTTATATCGCAATGCCAAGGTTAGTAATTCAGTCACAGCATTAAATGCTGAGAATTAATTTTAATACGAGTTCAGTGATGAATGAAGTGAAAGGCCGGGCAAAAATTTTGTGTTTGTGATAAGATAAGCTTTTGCACTAAAGTTGAAGGAATGCTCCATGTAAATTTGTTCGATTTGTGTTGCAGTGGGGTGAAAAAATTAAAACTATGCAAATGGTGGACAGTGACATGGTATAAAATATCGTGCAAGTACGCACATCGCACGTTGAATAAGACTGAAACAGCTTAGCAAAATAATGAGTGCATGCGAGCTTGTGTAGGATGAACATGATCGTAAACCGGATACTGTGGCGGGAAAACAAAACAAAAATGAAAGCCGTTTACAACTCCCTGTAACGCCGAATTAGAGCGCAGCTCTTGAGTAGGAGGGGAAGGCACGGGGGGCGGTCACGTGATCTCGGGGGGTCACATGGCCTGGGGTCGCGTGACCAGGGGGTCGTGAAGGGGGTCACGTGACCTGGAGGGCCACATGGCCTGGGGGTCACGTGACCTGGGGGTCACGTGAGCCTAGGCGGTCACGTGAGCCTGGAGGGCCACGTGACCTGGGGGTCACGTGACTTCGGGGGGTTGCAAGCAACTCAGGTTGCATGCAACTCCGGTTGCATACAACCTGAGTTGCTTGCAACGCGTGGTTGACGGCGACGTGCAACGCTGAGTTGCATGCAACGCGCGGTTACGCCGACGGCGACGGCAACGGCGACGCCGCTCAAGCCGGAAACGGGCGCCTAAGAGCTGCGCTCTAAAAAAGAACAAGCAGCGTCTCAACGTCTTCCTTTCCCCGTTCTATTCCTACCCCAGTCTTAGGTTTACCATCATGTTCAACTGAAACAAAGCTACATTTTAAACTAGCATTGACCGCATCGCAAGTTAAGTGCGCATGGAAAGCTAAAGCTTGTACACATATACTGCTCAGGCCATAATGTTTAAGTGTTTATAGTACTCTATTTCCTTCTGAAATGATGTGAGCTTCTTTCGATTGCTTACAACACAAAGATGAAAATATTCTCACACTGGGTTGATAGAAAAACTTCACCTGCTGACAGCAATCGTCTCGGCGCCGATTATGAGTATCTGCATGCCAAAAGGTCGCGTGCTGACAGCGAGTTTTTAGAGCGCAGCTCTTAGGCGCCCGTTTCCGGCTAGAGCGGCGTCGGTGTCGGCGACGGCGTCGCCGTTGGCGTAACCGTATGGTCACGTGACCACCCAGGTCACTGACCCCCCGAGATCACGTGACCCTTCCCCGAGGTCACGTGACCCCTGGTCACGTAACTTCTCCAGGTCACGTGACTCCCAGCAGTGGCCTCCTCGAGGCCACGTGACCTCCCCGAGGTCAGCGACCCCCGTATGCCTTCCCCTCCTCCTCAAGAGCTGCACTCTAATTCGGCATTGCAGGGAGTTGTAAACGGCTTTCATTTTTTTTCAACGTGATTTCATACAAAAGCAGTTGTTCTTGACAACAACCATTGTTTACCTCGCAAGCGAACACATGTGAAGTTTAGAATATTCCGTCTTGATCGTGGCACACGTAGCATGTAGCATAGGTGTTTTGCAATCTCCGAAATAGATTGCTCCTGGGGTGCCTTGGTCACTAATGCATGTCGCACACAAAAGAGCACCAGCTGAATCGCGGTGGGAAACGAAAACAATAATGAAAAAGAAGTGTTTTATCACGTGAAATCTGAGGGCGTAGCACATATGCAGACGGTAAGCTTTGTTTCACCAAACGCTTTACCAGCGAAGCATTTGGTTTCACCGTGCGAGCGAAGCGGAACCTACAAGCGCTAGCATGCCGCCCTGCACTTTCCAGTGAACAAGCGCACGTGCTCGGTAGAGCCGTTCGAAGCATGGAGCTCGCTTTTACGACTTTTGGTACGTTCAAAGCTAAATTGATTTAGGCGTGAAGTGCCATCGCATTTAAAAGGCAACTGCAATACATTGTAATATTTCACACTTTTTTATTACGTGCAACTGTTTCTTTTTGTCTTTTGCTTTAATGTGCCACATTATTTACATAATATTTTCCAAAGTCTGATAATTATACTAGGTAAGAGCCGCATAACCAAATGTGTAAAGAAAAAGGGGAAAAACGCGAAAACGGGAGCGCGCATTAAAAATGCAATGCCAGGCCGCATTAAAAAGTAATCCGTACTTTTTTAGACGGAAGAGCTTCGTACGGCCACATTATAACCCGTTGTAGATGAAACATTTAGCCAGTGCAGTACAACTGTTAGCTCGGGGTTCTTTAACCTGTATCACGCAGTAGTGATACACTATCGCACGCCGGTACGATGCAGATGGGCAACTGAACCAGGGCTCCCTGCAGGTTCTGCAGCGTGAGCTCCGTGCTGTGAACGGAGCTCGCGCTCGCGCATTTCTCCACGTGCCTGATCGCACTGCGCCAACACAGTCAGCTAACGGTTCCCCAACGCACTTGTTTAATCAAGTGCGGTGGAGGATCGCTGGCCTAGGATGCCTTCATGTGCGCTTTGCTTAGGGTGATGACATCTGGCACATTTTGTCCCTGATGCTTACTTTTCTCTTTTGTTCAGAAGCGCTTGAAAGAGCGTGTCCCTGCACACGCCCGTGGGACTGACTGTGCTACGGCGACATTTCGTTCTACGCGATTTCTTTTTATTTTCACCGTGAGCGCGGTGCGGTCGGCATGGAGTACTGCAAACGATGGCATCACTCTCAAACAGCGACATTGAGGCACCCTAGTTTAGCCTAGATCGACTATTGTTGTGGACGTCGCCATCATGGTGCTTGATACAAAGCAGACGCAACTGCGAATTGTCATGATTCAAACGTGCGACTTTCTCTGCATTAGTTTTGATGTTAGGAGGCTCAGGTAATATAATGCATTCCTTTGTCTCAGGCTGTTCAAACATTTGTCGAGAACAGAAATGTGTTCCCTTCAGATAACTGACAACCATTATTTTAAGCACCAAGATGTGTAAGTGTCGTTACTCTGAAGCATAACTTACTTAGTGCCATTAGCTTGACCGCACAGGTACGTAAAGAGAACGAACTGCATGACGGCGCTTTTTGAGCTGCTTAAGTGGCTTTATTAGCCCGTAGGGTTGGCTCCGCTCTGAACTAAGGCAAAGCGAAGCAAATATTTAGATCATAGGGCTTTACAAGAATAACCAACAAAAAATCAATCTAACACGCCCCAACTCCCCCCCCCCAAAAAAAAAAATCAAAAAAAATCGCGGGTGTATTTTGATTAACTGGAGATCTTTTGATATGCAATCGAAATCTCAGATTGGCCTCCGTCAGATTGCGGGCAATTCGGTCGGTATTCAAGCCCGACAAATACGGACTCAGGCTAGCGCGTTGGCTCAAAGTCACTGAGAAGTTTTAATGGGTTGTGTTTTGCTTTAATATCATTGCCGCTTAAAAACCACCGGGGCTGTTGTGAAATAAAATATGGCAGACTATTTCTACAGACCTAGTTCGATTGCGAAAATTATTTCTGCAATTGATAAAAACATTCAATTGTTTTTTATCCGTGGCGGAATCCCAACTGGCGGAATCCATTTCATGCCGCCCATTTAATTTGGATCGCGTCGAGGCATGTGTACCGACGCACAGTAGAGAGCACGTAAAACCATATGTGGTGCACCCGCAGCCTCGCGCTTGTTGTCCTGACATCCCTGGCTAGGTCAATGCGTGCCTACAGGCATCTGACACCCTAACATTTGGCGCTTTTTTTTCTTTCCTGCTGCGTTCCCAAGCGGCACAAGATGGCAAATGCGCATCAAGCTATTCTTGAGCGCGTGTCACCATCTGTATTTGTATTAAGAAACTGCAACTTGCCGTAACTGAATGGGAAAGGTTTAAGATCTAATAATATGCTCCACGTGTAATATATCGATAGAGAAGTTCTGGAAATTGAGATGACGAAGGATGCTCCGCAATTTAATGTCACGTCATATTAATTATTTGACGTTATTCTGTTTTTATAACAGTATAAAATACGAGTAATACAATTTTTAACTTTATAATTCTATTTTAAAATAAGTATACATTATCTGTACAGTTTGTTGCTTAGTTTTTAACTTACTATATCCAACCGACCGTTCACGTAAATTATTGTAGATGATGGGACGTTATAACTTGTGAAATATGTTTTTTCAATATAAGACGCTGTGATTTATTAAAAGCTCAAATAAGAAACTAACAATTAAAAATAATCACAAAACCGAGGCATAAAAGTATCGTTGAAAAACGATTTTTTTAAATCTGACATAAACTTTATCACCGTACGATACACAAACGTAAAGTTATAAACCACCGAAAAAAGGACCGAAGCCTCATGGACGGTGGTGTTGCACCCTAAATCTAGGCTCTCTAGAATTGCGTAGAGAGCCTAGATTGAACAGAGGGAGGAACTCAAGTAAAAACGTTTACAAATGAATAGTGGACGTCTTCTTGCGCAGATAGGCCGCATGCGCGGACGCGTTGCGTTGTCGCGTGGCTGGTAGAAAAGCGGTCGAAGTGGCGGAGGGCTCCTCCTGATGATGAACATCTTCGTCACCTGCTCCCGGCTCGTATTGCGAACGCGGCCTATAAACCACGTGACCTCAACGGGGCAGTTGGAAATACGCCGGGATCTAGATACCCTAGAGCTGTGAAGGCTAGTGCGTCATAACTGCATTTTGTATATATCCCGTGATTCTGCCACTATTGAGAAGTACTTTAAGAGGAAAGCAAAGATGTCGGGGGAAGACGGCGAACGACGAGGATAGACATATGTTAGGTCTAAAAATAAAGTTTGCGATGTAACACTGAGCATAGGACGTTTCATGCGCTTGCGCCTTGCTTTGACGCACCTTAGCTTTTGTTTTGATCTGAGAGATTTCCATCCTTGTCCTTTGAAGAGCATGATCAATAAAGGGTACTGACTGGTTTTCCCCTGTTCTCCGGGAAAGTTGACCCACTAATTCTTTCTAGATTCTGGGTTCTCTCAAGATCAGTAAAGGCATCTGTTATGTTCTCCTCCAATGAACGTACTTAGTCATATCAAATTTATTGAAGATATAGCAATTAGCTTTTGGGTTCTGATATTAAATTTTAAAAGGTGTCTCTCTAATAAAAGAAAATCGTCTCATTTTCATTTTTTTGGCTATGAACTTGTCATCCAGTACTCTTGTGAACCATAATTTACACAAAACGAAACCCCCTATGTGGGTATATACATCGATTTTAAGACCTACAGCGCTTTACTTAATTATGAGAGCTTAAAAATATTCGGTGGTTTTAATTAGAAATTAAAATTCCCTTTTAGCACACACTACCAAACTTCGAAACAAAATTCTGGAAGCTTTTTGCTAAGCGTTAAAACACAGAACATATAAACATTTGCAGAGATTTTGCATTATCTTCTTGACTGTAATGAGGTCAGCTGAACACAAAAACAAGAACACGAAGGGAAGGACAGGACATTCACACCGCTGACTAGCAACTAACTTTCACTTTTTCCTCATCCCAGCCTAGGTTTTTCTTCTTCGTCCTACGGCACATTAAACACGTCTAAAAACAACCATTTGGCGGACCACTCCACGGGTTGTGGCAAACCGCAAAAATTGGCGTTCTTTTTCGTGAACTGTAATTGACGAGGTGCTCACGCAATCTTCTCCTTTTTCTTCAATGGCCAAGGCCTCCAGTATTTCACGCGCGAAGGAGTTCTTGTTTTTATGGAGGACGGTTATGCTGGTGAGCTATGCGTCACATCCACAGGTCCGGCAATGCGCTGACAAGTGTCCCGCTGATGTAGTTTGCACCGGCGCTGCGTGCTCCCGTGCTCTATCGTTTACACATCGGCCAGTTTGGCCGATGTAGCTCTTCCCGCAGGAGAGGGGAATATGATAGACGACCCCGGTTTCGCATTGGGCATAGCGTGTTCTATGGGCTGTGTCACATATCAGCTGTTGACCACGTCCTTTCTTCACCCTGCGGCACATGGCGTACGCTTTGTTCGGTGGCGAACAAACAACCTGAATTTCTTGCCTGCCTGCGATTTTTTAGTCTGTGGGTCACTCCATGGATGGAGGGCACAACCGCGATTTTGCATCGCGTTGGTGGTTTTCGCCGCTTTCTCGCCGCTTGCTGCTCTCTGCCTGAGTTTCTTGGAGAGGCACTCACATACGCTTCCTAAAGAGCGCTCGGGTAACCCGAATCGCGTAGCCGAGCGATCTGTTTTTTTAAAGCTTGTCTCACCTTGATGATGGCAAGACTTGCTCAGCGCAGAGAAGAGCAGTACTGGCTACACTTCTATTGATGGTCTTGGAATGGCCTGACTCGTAGGGAAGAAACCCCTTGCACGAGCGTGGTTCGTAGCGCAAACAGACGTGACTTTCTTTGAACTCCAACAGAAGGTCCAGGAACTTGATTGACTTCTCCAGTGGTAGTTCGTAAGTAAATACCAATTCCGGGCAACTTTGTTGGAAGCAGGTCAAAACCCTGTCTTTACATCCATTCCCCAGATCTTCCACCTCAGTGTCGCATAGCACCAAATAGTCATCAACGTACCTAAAGATGGCTTTTACCCGCGCGTCGTTCAGGTTCTCTTGAATGTTCCTGCCGGATGCTGCAAGGAACGAGTCGCAAAGATAAGGAGCGACCCGAGAGCCAATACACACGCCGCTTTTTTGTACGAAGTGTTGCCCTTGATGGGCTACCACTGTCGCTGCCAAGTACGCACTGAGTATAGTTCCAGGAAGGTGTCGACATTGATTCCAGCCGAGTTTTGGAATGTTGTTGTTACTTGCTCTTCAATGGCTGCTCGAAGAATCAACAAAAGGCCTGTGTGTGGTATTGAGTAATACATATCCTGGATGTCGACTGACAGGGCAGAGACGACACCAGATCCATGCTCTTCTAGATAACCAATAAGCCAATAGATAACCAATAACGCCAATTTTTGCGGTTTGCCACACCCCGTGGAGTGGTCGGCCAAATGGTTGTTTTTACACGTGTTTAATGTGCCGTAGGACGAAGAAGAAAAAACCTAGGCTGGGATGAGGAAAAAGTAAAAGTTAGTTGCTAGTCAGCGGTGTGAATGTCCTGTCTTTCCCTTCGTGTTCTTGTTTTCTGTGTTCAGCTGACCTCATTACAGTATGTACCAACTTGCTCAACTAAAACCCGTTACTCAGTATCTTCTTGACGCAAGGAATACGCCATTTTTTAGGTTTTACAAATTTGGATTTAAGAAGCCGGGAAAGCTACATCAATATGGTCTGTGCACTTGTGTTACATGGGCAGTGGGACATAACGTAAAGGGTCTAGTCTTCACGACAAGTAAAGTGAACAGCCCTTTTTCCATTCACCTTTTAAAATATAAAAAATAACATTATTGATCCAATTAAAAACCTGCCAAGCCTCATCTAAAACCACTAGGCAGTAAATATGAGAAATACTCTCAGCGAGTGGTAGACGTAGCAGTTCGCTAAAGATACCCGTGCCACAGGCGCAAGGCTTTCAAAGATAAAATGTTGCGCTATGTGGCAAATGTCCCGTATGATTATCACTCTAGCCTTTACTCTCTACACACATTGTAATTCTCTTTGAAAACATGTATGAATACTGTCTACTTTATATTATTTTGTTTCTGCAGGATTTATAAATTTATTTTAATGCACTTCCCGACTAAGTAGGAGAGCATCGTCATACTGGCCGCACGGACAAAACAGCTGGTTCCCTGAACCACACAAAATTTTTTTCTTACAATACCTAAACTATAATCCCAAAGGTCTATATACGAGGGTGATTCAATAAATAAGGTGAATGTTTTTGTATAAGGACTTCTAATACAAATAGAAGCTTACTTTTTTTTCTACGTAGTCTCCCAGCACTGTTACACACTTTTCCCATCTGTCAATCAATCAGTCAATGAGGTCATTGACTGATTTGATCACTCCAGGAGATCTCACTTCTGTAGGCCTCCCAGGCCTGTCTTCATCCTCAACACTGCTCCGTCCTTCTTTAAACAATTTAGCCCACTTGTAGACATTTTTTTGGCTGAAACATGTGGCACCATACAGAGTTGACATTCTCCTATGAATTTCGACGGGTTTGCCCACTTCAGCAACCAAAAACTTGATAACTGACCGCTGTTCAATCCTGGAGCATGCTTCTTGGCCGGCCATCTTTGTTACTAGGTAAAATTCTTACAGTTTTCTTGGTATCCTGCATAAGCAATTAAATCCATGTGGAAAAGTAGTAAAACAATAAAATAACAAAAACGTAAGCTTCTATCTGTATTAGAATTCCTTACACAAAAAATTCACCTTATTTATTGAATCACCCTCGTATAAACGTGTTTTAATTTAGAACGATGTAGTTATGACTTTATTAAGAGCCGATTTACGATCACATTTCATCTAGTGTCCTAGGCTGTTGAAGTTCTTGATATAGTTTTGTATTGATGTTCTTTTAATGTTTTCCATTAATGTTTGTCATATATTTTGGTAATGTTTTGTTATATTGATAAATATTTAAAAAATATGTTTCTTGATTTTTTTAAAGGTGTGGTGCATGTAACAGGTTCACAGACTCCGCCAAGCTAATTTTAGCAGCTTTTTGTCTGGTATACCATTACAATGTACGGCTGGAAAACAGATTTGATTATAAATTTGAAAAACAAAATTGATAACAGTGGGTGACCCAAGGAGCGGCCAGGCTCTTTAAATCGACCGGAAAATTCGGTTTCTTAACCTATCGCGCTACGATTTTGTCCAACACTTTTGAGTCGAAACGATCGTCTGCTAAAGACGCCGGGTCTCGGCGCCGTATGCTCGTTCGTTGGCGGCTGTTGGCATCGCGACCGCTTGCGCCATCTCTTGTCTCCCGTGCGAAGCGGCGCCATACTGTTTGAAGACCGGTGGCTTCGCTGCGTTTCCATAGGAGCTAAGCCTTTTTCTTTCTTTACTTTTTCCACAGGTAAGTTTGCTCCTTGCAACTTTTACATAAAGAACAATGCACTATCTGTGGGCAACGCTGCACGAAATCGTAGCGCGATAGGTTAAGAAACCGAATTTTGCGGTCGATTTAAAGAGCCTGGCCGCTCCTTGGTCACCCAGTAGGCAGAAAACCCGCACGGGCGCATTTTGGCCCCGTACATAGCGTTTTTGCGCGGGCGAACTTGAGTTGTAGTAACGTTAATTCAACTAAAGGGCTTCTGGCCGGTTCTATTTTCAGCGCTCAGGCGTATGGTGTGTGACTTGTTCGCTTTGCAAAGCGTCGAAGTCGCGCTTGCTGGGCTCTAGACATCGCACACTGGATTTTGTATTCGTAAACATTAAAAGGGTGTATATACTAATTTCCGCAAGACCCCGTAAGTATTAAACCTCGCGCCAGCAGCTGTGGGACCTTTGTATACTACGTGCGAAAAGAAGTAAAAAATTTAGAGGTGATTTTTTTATCATAATAAAGTTATGGAAATTGTATTTTCTATGATTTTCCATGTCGCTATCGTAATCCGTTTTTGTGGGTACCTTGGAAACCCGGTGTCTCGGGTCTTTTAAGTGAGATTCTTTTCATGAACGAAAATAGTAGGAATGCCAAGAGGTAGCAGCGAATTATTTCGGTTATTAGGTTAAGATATTCAGCTTTGTACCTGGGTTGGATTGAGTCAATGCCAAGACAACTTCGACAGTTGTCTGGCGCTTTTGTCCACGCCTGTTTCCCTTGTGTTCAAGGCACAGAAGATTCCGACACAAAGCATACGACTGAGTCCCAGGGTAAGGGACCCGCCTATGCGACGATTACTGCCACCCGAATTACCACGACAAGAACTACTGCAGTACCAAGAGTGACAACAAAAACGGCAAATACGACACCAAGAACGACGTCAAAAACGACGCCGAGTGCGAAACCGAGTACAAGGGCAAGTACGACGCCACGTACGAGGCCAAGTACGAGGCCAAGTACGAGGCCAAGTACGAGGCCAAGTACGAGGCCAACTACGAGGCCAAGTACGAGGCGAACTACGAGGCCAAGTACGAGGCCAACTACGAGGCCAACTACGAGGCCAAGTACGAGGCCAACTACGAGGCCAAGTACGAGGCCAACTACGAGGCCAAGTACGACGACAAGTACGACTTCCCCGAAGGCAACAACTACCAACACAGGGACACCTCAGAGTGAGTAATGGAGAATAATGCCGATTTTAGCGGCAGCGAATATTCATGCGACGTGCGATGCGTGCAACACTAAGAGTTTGAATCTGCCTGCGAGGCAAAGGAGCTCCGCCAGATGTTTACGGTCATTAACGCTTGGCGAGTCCTGCACTACAGCCGAGCATGCATACTGTTCCAAATACATTGAGAATAAAAATACCAACTAGAAGACAAGCCTTGCACATCCCCCCCCCCATCCACTTAAACGTAATGACTAGTGGGTCTTACCGTGGTCCCCTGACTCGCGTCAGCGTCACCGCCAGCGTCTCACAACGAGCTAGACGCTGGCACACGGCGACGCCAGACGCAAGCGTCTGCCATTTCGCGGCGTAATCTCGTCCAGCTTCGACGCGTTTAGTGTTTAGAATGGGTCGGGAATCTACCAACGATGTCATCATGCGCAGTCTTTGTCTTCAGATGGAATTGTTGAGAGCTCTTATCTTCAGTTTCCTGTTCCGAGGGAGAAATTGGTGGCAGTTGGCGCATTCAATTACACACTTTGTGTACTGTGCCTGGAACTCGTATCTGATCGGTGTGTTTACCGCGAAATAAAAAGTGGTTCTTCGATTTCGGCCTGATGACTTTGCAGAAGTTTCATGTCACTGGCCGCACTTCTGGTGCTGTCACAGCAGCAATGGTGGATGTGACGGATACCTGTTCAGTTGCAGGTAGCTTTTGATCTTTACACTCCGCAACTAGCGTTACTGTCGCGTTCGCTTGCACCACTGGCTTGGACTTCAAGCACCAACCATCGGTATGGTGACATCTGACATCATGACACACCTGCTTTTGTGACGTCATCTGTTGCTACTCTCGGACCACTTCCATTGTATTGGCGCCATAGGCCGCTAGGAAAACTGTTCAAAAAAGCGTACCAGGCACAGGACTCTGATCACAAACCACTATGGAGAGTTACCATTCAGGAGAGCTGAGAACGAGCCTACTGACTTGCGTGATGCGTTGCTTCTAAACTGCACGTTGTAAACTAGCGCTTCTAAGAATCTTTAGGCGGCTTGCAGAAATCGTTTTTTAAGGTATCGCGTTGCAATTTACTACAGAGATACAAGCAGGAGGCAGAAGTGTTGAAAAAAAATAAAAAATGAACTCATCTCGCTCCAAAGAAAAGAAAGAAAAACCTGTTCTGGGCAATCCACGCAGCCACTTTGCAGATGATGCACGCGTAAAGAGATCTGCTGCCGACAGATGGCGTCCTCCGCGTCGAGTGAGCGTCGTCCGATACGGATTGATAGCGGACGATCCCGCCAAGGAACTTGAATCGGTCTTCGCCCCTTCAATGCGGCGTACGCCATCTGTCGGTAGCACTTCTCTTTACGCGTGCATCGTCTGCGAAGTGGCTGCATAGACTGCCCAGAGCAGTTTTAGAGCGCAGCTCTTAGGCGCCCGTTTCCGGCTTGAGAGGCGTCGGCGTCGGCGTAACCGCGCCTTGCATCATGGGAAATGTCCCATTATGCACCGCGCGGAACCCTCGTGACGTCGCATGCTATGTCACGAGTATCCTGCGCGGTGCATTATGGGACATTTCCCATGATTCAACGCGCGAGGAGGAGGAGAGGGGAGGGAGGAAGGAGGTCACGTGACCCAACAGTGCGAGGTCACGTGACTCCCGTAAGGACACGTGACCCCAATGACGTCACGTGACCCCCGTGGGTCACGACTCCGGTGGCGTCACGTGACCCCCGTGAAGTCACATGACCCCATGAGGTCACGAGGGTCACGCGACGTCACGAGGTCATGCGACGTCACGAGGGTCACGTGACCTTACGGTTACGCCGACGTCGACGCCAACGCCGCTCGGAGGGAGAAGTAGCAGGCAGGATGAGGAGGTGAGGTGGAGGGAGGAAGAGTAAACCCTCCCCTCAGTACCCTTCCCTCCTCCTCTTCAAGAGCTGGTCTCTAATTCGGTGCTACAAGGAGTTGTAAACGGCTTTCATTTTTAGAGCGCAGCTCTTAGGCGCCCATTTCCGGCTTTGAGCGGCGTCGGCGTCGGCGTAACCGCGCGGTGCATGCGGTTAAATTTCCCCGCTAAATTTAGTGCAAAATTTTCCCCGCTAAATTTAGCGTAAAAATTTCCCCACGACAATTTAGCGGAAAATTTCCCCCGCTAAATCTAGCGGAAAATTTTCCCCGCTAAGTATAGCGGAAAATATTTCCCGCCAAATTTAGCGGAAAAAATTTCCCACTAAATTTAGCAGAAAAATGTTCCCGCTAAATTTAGCGGAAAGTTTCCCCGCTAAATATAGCGGAAATATTTCCCCGCTAAATTTAGCGGAAAAAAATTTACCGCTAAATTTGGCGGGAATTTTCTCTGCTAAATTTAGCGGGAATTTTTTCGCTAAATTTAGCGGGAAAATTTCTCCACTAAATTTAACGGGGAAATTTTTCTGCTCAATTTAGCTGGACAATTTTTCAGCTAGATTTAGCGGGGAATTTAGCGGAAAAAATTTCCTGATAAATTTAGTAGAAAATGTTTCCCGCTAAATTTAACGAAAAAATTTCCCCACTAAATTTAGCAGAAAAATTTCCCATAATGGGGGGCGAGCTGGAGAGAAGAAGGGGCATAGCCCCCTCTCCGTACTTTCCCTCCTCCTCCGCAAGAGCTGCGCTCTAATTCGGCGTTACAAAGAGTTGTAAACGGCTTTCATTTTTTTCTTCTGAACAAGGGAAGTTCAATCTTTGATTTTTTCGGCGTAAACTTCCACCACCCAGTTGCACATTTGTAGTAAATGTCCACACTACATGTTGAGAAACCAATTTTTTCAAGCCGTCTGAACTCTCCTAAAATATTTTGTTTACATGCTGTCAATAACGACATGGATTCATTGCTAAGACTGGCGGCGCAAACGATTTTTTTACCTTTTGCTGAAGATGAAGACGAAGTACAATATTTTGAGCAGGTATCTCGCACGTTAAAAACAACGTTGCAAAATTGTACTTACAGACTAGCGAAGTTCAAAAGAAATGTGCCCCTAGAAGGACCATAGGGTCTATCTCAGAATGCCATCAGCTCTAATGCCTTCCTATCATCATCCTAGATGTCTTCTATAGACAATTGACCACAGGCATCCTGCAGACATTCTAGGTCTTATGACCATGTTGTATGGCCTGCTAAGGACGTCCTATGGGAAGAAAACCTAGGGTAACCATAGGTCAATGGAAATTCTAATACCAGAAACTGTTCAGTTGTAAGTGTGATAAACGCATGATGTTTCTGCAAAGGCAAGATGATGTCCGTAACAATTATTTATGGGAGGCTCTTCGGAAGAGCCTAGGACGTCCACAGTCAAAATTTCATAGGATGCTGCTACAAAGGTAATTAAATGCTCGTCCTAGGCTCCTAGGAGGAGCCCATGATGCCGCTACATAGGTAACAAAATGGTCTTCCTATGCTACAAGGAGGAGCCTAGGACGACCATAGAAAAATTTATAGAGTAAGCTGGTGCTGAAAGTGACAAAAAGTATTAATTTTCAAATCTCTTAGAAGCTTTTTACACATAGCCTATTTCGTAAACAGGTACAAACGCGCTAACGATTTGTGAAATGTGAACAGATACTACTAAGCTGTTGTGCAACTCAGACTATTGCAAAGCAAAAAAGTACCGGGGTAATTGTCCTGCTGATCCGGAAGAGTATCTCTAGAGAAACAATCAATCGTCGCTAAGAAGTACGCTGCAGTGCATACTTACAATAAAATTTTCGGATTTCAAAGTTGTAATCTGAGGTCTATGTCGACGCGGGTGCTGTACAAGAACCACACAAACACAAAAACGAGAAGGAAGGCCACCGTGAAGATTCAACACGATGTGGCACATGCCGTCGTTTGCCGAACCGAACACTAAACACAGCACAACAAGTTTTTGGGCTTCTTTTTTTGAGGAATCAATCGCTAGTTGCCGATATACGTGTAGGACTTTTCGGACCCTGGTAGTTTTGTTACACTTCAAGTACGTTGTCGCAGACGATATACCTTTTATCACCGAAATCCACTGCAGCCCCGCAGGCACGTATCTGGGTCATCAAGCAGGCGTTCCGGGATTGGGAACCGCTACCGAATCATCCGTCAATCTTTTACCGCGTGGTCACGCTTCTGCCGCTACCGGCGCTCAGAGAGCGGAGTCAAGTTATAAAAAGCAGACGGTTGATTGATCAGGCGAGCGTGCACCTTCTATCAGGCTTTAAGCTTAGGAAATAGGTATAGTGAGAGAGAGAAGGAGTAGGAGAGAATGAGCTGCTTCAAGGTTAGAATGAGGGTGCGCTGACAAAGGGCTAATCTTCAAGGTATCTTTAGGAATCTTAAGTTGTGCTGCTGCCGGGCAGAAGCTGAAATGTAACGATGGAGAAAAGGAAATGTTTAGAACAAGCACACCAGAGGCTTTGCGACCTCTCGTGCAAGTTGAATGTCAGTGAGAAGTTCTCACCAAAATATTCCGTGATCGTGGACCGGTCAAGAATTTCTGATTGGTCGAATAAGCGAGCCCAGCAGAAAGCAGCGACCCAACGTTCAATCAGCAACTGATAAAGCTCTTGCTATCACCTTCTACAAAATTTAACTCCATGTCCGGTTTGTTGATCGCTGCGGCTATCTCATCCGGTGGGTATAATAGCCTCAGGAGTGATTTTGAAGTATCGTGATTGGCTCCTTGGTGAGAAAGCGAGAATGTAACCTTCGCCAGAAGTAATTTATTACATCTCTTCAAATACACAAAGTACCCAGTTCATTTATAGGCTGACCCTGGTCACCATTTTTCTGGCCGCGAAATAGGAATTGAATATTCGAAACGAGGAAGAAGTAACATCAGTCATTTGCGTGGAACACTAGGCAGCTATACAGAAAGAAGCGAAAGAACACGAGGAGATACAAACGCGTACTGACGTCAGATCTCCGAGTACTGACTGCAAGGATAGTTGGTAGACGGAAAGGTTATTTCAATTTGTCTCTACACAATAGGCTCATTTGATTTACTTGTACCTCATGCACCAGCTGGTCTCTGCTCTCGGTACATACCACCATATTCTATTTACAAGCGTAGCCTATCTAAAAACAAGACCGAAAGTATATTGCCCTGTACTTTTCTGCTCCGCGCTACACTTCTCTTCTCTGGTGCAGGTTGATGCCGGTAAATCGAATGAGCCCACTATATACCATAGACGTCTTGCAAACTCGAAGCAACCCTAGCGGCATTGTGACGCGCAAAGCATCTTAGGATCTCATATGGAACAGTGGTGATTTTGATCTTTCAATCTCACTTTACGACATTCCGTCAAGGGCAAATTCAGTGCTCGCGTTTTTGTATATGTGAGTTTCCTGAAAGCTATAATACCCTGTTTGTTCCTCACCAAAACATAATACTGGGTATTACTTTTAGTGCTCCCGACGTGCCAGAGTTTGCGCGCAGGTAAACACAGAACTAGGATAGCAGATGGCAGAAATACACTGTATCGATCATCCTTTTCTATTGTCTCCCCATTGTCCTACGCGTTTTAAATGATCCGTCAGCCGAGAGTGCCATGCTGAACTATGGAGTCCAGAAATGCATGGGGACGCGGCCGGCTGTACTCCTGCTCCTCGCTAAATCTAGGCCACGGTGGTCTAGGCTTGTCCTTAAGGCCGAAGGGCCGTACGGACGTGCCTGAACTTAGCGAGGAGTAGCCGTAGTTTCAACGGCGGCTCTCAAAAAGATGAACGGGTGCAATGAAAGGGAGCGCTGACTGTAGTTTCATGCAATGCTGAGATTCCCTACTTCGTCAATCGGCATCGAAACCACGCCATTCCTCTCCATGGACAGCGTGGTCAAATAATTCAACGCGAGCAGCAATTTCTGGAAGTAGTCTTTTAGAGCAGGCAAGTGTGTCATCTGCAGGTCGCACAGGGTTCGGTGTTCGAACGTGAAACGTCGAACGGATTCGAACGCCAGACCCTGCGCAAAATGCAGACAGCGAACTTGCTCTGTCCAATTGGTGACTGACGGTTGACAGAGGCAAGGACATCTAACCTTTGTGTCTACACACAATCTTTTCAATCAGAGGTCTCCGCGCTCTGACCTTAAGGCACACTTTCATCTCCGCCTCTCCCTCAGTTTCTTTCCGCATAATTTCTTGTTCCCATAAAGCCAATCAAGTGACCTTAAAGTGTTTCTTGTGGGCAATCTAACCGCAAAAATCAAATACCTGAATCGAACACCAAACCGGCCCAGGTATTGGCTAGTGCAGCTCAATGCTTCTTGTTTTTTTTCATTGTTCGTGGAAGTTCCCAAACTCATACGTGAACAACTCAATATGGTGGACCATCGTAGATAATATTTTTTCTCTCTTGCGCTTGCACTTTCGCAGGGCGGCCGATGCACCCAAAAACGATCTTGTGCACTTTTGGCCCCAGAACTGACCAAACCACCGTCGGACCCCAGGACGGAGTTTGTGACATCATCATCTTCGATTTCTTTTACGCCACAGAGAGGGGTACGTTCATAAGTCGGAATGAGCTCGAACTGCGTTGGTTTCTCAGCTACGTCACGAGCCACCCTGGAACAACAGAATTCGGATTGGGAATAGATCACAGGTAACCTACATTGGCACGATTTAGATTCGCATAGTGTTCGTAAATGTATGTTTTCCAGAAACAAAATTTCGAACTCTGAAATGTTCTCGATACGTAAATCACACTTCATATTAAAAAAAAAAGGAATTTCTTGCTTTTTGGGAATTTCCGGTTTTACCAGTGACATTCTTAGCTCTGATTTGTTTATATGCTTATTTTTAGATTGTTTATAAAACCGTTATGGACAATAACAGCAATCATAAAATGGCATCTCGCTGCCAACGTGCTGACAAGCAGACTGTAATTTCTGTCGCTCAGTTCACTCAAGAATTATTCGAGCTCAATGCGTCTAAAAACATCTTCGAACAACAGTTCTTGCTTTCCGGGCGATTTTTACACAAACAGCTTGAGATCACGCATGCATTTTAATCATGATATTTTAGGTAGGCGACACTACCTACCTCTTAGTTTTATCTTCCGCACTTGTTCCTGCTGAGCGAGAGTTTGTACAGCGAAAGTGCGTCCATGAACGAAGAGGGAGCGCTTGCAGCATTGTAGCGCAATTATCGTACAGGTGATAATATAAACAAAGCAAATAAGGAAGCTAAAATGTAAATGAAACACAAGGCAAAGGGAAAATAAAATAGTATGAATTATACGTTAGAAAAAGCAGAACAGCGTTACAAGTGGGAGGAATCGGCGGCATGAGATCATTCTTTAAGGCACACATACCATTTCTAGCGCTCGGGACATGGGAATAGGGGCTAGCAGCCACTCAGGTAGCACACCAGAGTAAGCCCAACGTTGACACAACCTTGGATTGATTGGATGCTAATATTGGACACAATTCCGGGGTCGCACCTGGCTTCAACGTTGGATCAATGCAAGTTTCGATATTGGGCCAGTGACGATTCGGGGTTGCTCCCATTGTTATTCTAATATTAGTATTTTAATTAACACATTTAAATATAAATATCTCTCACCCAAATCACGCTATAATTTTTAATATTGGACTTTAATAATTATCCAAGATTTCCAATATTGGTATCCAGTTTCCGATATTGGTAACCAATTTTATGCCGCGATTTACGACCTTGTTATCTAATATTTTCCCGCGATTTCCGTTATTAATATTCAGTGATACAAGATTTTAGGGAAATAATGTAAACCAATTATATTTAGGCTTCTCCAATACGGTAATCATAACACAAACCAATCCCCTCAATGCAGTTTTCCAGTTACATACCAGTTTTCCCCAATTGGGCAACCAGTCATAGATCATGTTTTTAAAATATTGTTAGCCATTATTGTATAACCCAGATTTTCTAAGCTTGTAATTTCTTATTAACCTAGTTTTTATAATGTTAAGCAGGATAAACCTGAGATTCGCCAATAATGGCCACCTTTTTGAGCAGGGTTTTGACAATTGCTTTACAAAACCATTCTTTATTAATAGATAACATTAATATTGATGAACGAACATTAATTGTGTTATATGTGCTTGCTTTTTGTACAGTTTAGGTAAGATAAAATAAAAGTAAAATCATCTATGCTTGCTTTACCCTAAGAGAAAACAAACAGGTAAATTTTTTAATGATCCTTATTCATTTGATTAGTGACATACCCCCGTTGCAACACTAATGAATGTGGGTCGTTTTTTGTCGACTGCAAACCAACCAACATAATAGAGAGGACAATTTAATGTCCATTTGAAGCATCAACATCAAACTTAGCTACAAATCACCACTGATTTTTTAAACATTGCTGTCTTGCAAAAATTCGATCCCAAAACGTAAGGCGTTTCAGCAGGATACCGAGCTTGATGATAACTCTCAGGTCACGAACTGAAAAGAGTTGCGAAACACAATTAAATATATTATATTGTGTAATAATTAATCCAAACGTCTTATAAGATCCGGAAAAGAAGCAACAACGTGAGGGAAGGTGATTATCTGCTGAAA
>JAZHYW010037392.1:0-19193 GCA_037355805.1 Ixodes ricinus
TTACTTTATGTGTAGTATTAAGGCTACACTTCTGAAGTGATGTTGAGCAGCGATGCGATTAGTCAGTCAATAATAAAAAAAAACCGCGCGAATTTGTTTTCAACAACTTCGGGCGAATGCATTAGCTAATTATAACCAGGGACATAGATGAAGCTTTCAATAATAAGTCTTTAAAAGGGAAAACAAAATTATTAAGAAATAGTCGTAACGAGGAAGGGAAAAATAAAAGTTAAATTCAATGTACGCAGTCTTTCGGTTATCGTTATCAATCGAGTACGAAACAGGGAGGTTACAGTAAAGATCGGCGCTTAAAGCCGTATCAAGATACGTTTTAGTCCGCTATAATTATAGGTTCTTAAAATCATGAGTACCAGTAAGCACAGATATATAGGTTATGCACTTCATTTTGAAGTTATTGTTATCGGTTTCCATTAACCAAGTTCGCACGACTAAAAAAGAAAGATCCAAATAATGCTTAGTTACGGGGAATAATTAAAGTAAATTGCGGGGAATAATTAAAGTAAAAGAAAGCAAAAACCTGCCAGGCAGTGGAGATTTGCTCTTTTTGTTTTTATCTCGCTTAAGAAACTTTTCACGAACATGGATGTATATTTTGGCATGTGGAATTTGTGCATGATTATTTTCTTAACTTTTACATACCAGTGCCGCATTACAGAGTTTCTGGTCGTTTATGGGCACAATAAAGAGACATGATGATGGTGATGATGACAAGAAGTCGTTCCACCATTACCATAATATTGCGGGACAATCATATGTTTTGTTTGTTTTTAATCTGTAAACCTACAAGACAAAAACTTTATATCCGAACTTGTTTGCCGCAACTCGAGAACGCTTCCTTATGTATACGTAATATTTTGGTTTTCATTCTCACTTCGCCCATATTCGCAGTTTCAACTACCCCTTTTCTAGAGCGGCGCGCAGTTTCCAACCAACTCAGCCTTTGCCCCCACAGGGTGTAGGCATTGCACGAGCACAGGAACCAAATTGGTGTCGAGTGAAAGCGTCTGCGGCTGCGCCGTGCCTACAGTAGCGCCACCGCGCCCGCGTGACGTCAGGAATTTGGTGTTTCTGCGACATTAACCGAACTCGAGGGAGCCGCCTAACATCTCGCACGGCGATACCCTCGTTGACGCCTCTCCCTCCACCACGTTCCCAAATTTAGCGCCAGGCGTCGCCCGTAGCACCTCCGGGTCAGCGGCCAAAAACAACGAGTTCGCTTTGTTCTTTCAAGCCCCTCGTTCCCGCTAACTCTACAGATGTCTTTTTTTGTAAGTTTTGATCTTGCGGGGCGTTGTTTTTCTGTCGACTTAACCGCGCCTCCGCCGTCACACTTCCACCGCTCCTTCTTCTCCTTTTTTATATTTTTATTTCTACGTTCTTCGTGACCTGGCCGCGCTTGTTGGGACTTCCCGTTGTAAGTCATCCTGGAGTTTAGCCTGCGTCTAGCCCGTAGCTCAGGCTCAGCTCAAGCGGCCATGTTTGAAGACGAAACAAGGGCGCGGACGTCATTCGCGCGTTTCCTGGAGAACTCCAGTGAGTGAAGGCTTTCTCCGGGAAAGACGTCATCGTTGAAAGGCGCCGAGAAGACAAGTCGGGAAGTACAGTGACCGTTTTGAACGTATTCTTTTAACGAGTCTTGCTCCCTCCTTTTTTTATTTTTTGTTTGCGCGCGCTTACGTTGGTACATTTTGAGAATACATGGTTGCGCTCGAAGACAGGGACATAAAAGAGGAGAACCGGACACAACTGTGCGCTCTACTCAAAGCGCAGCCGACATTACGAGCTAGTGCTACCAGTCAAGCAGCATCAAAAGTCACTATGCCTTTTCTGTGTATGATTGTTTCAGCGATGAGTCGAATAGTGCAGAGAAACAACGGACAAACACCAGGATGGTGCGCTTTTCATAAGCTGCCTCTATTGCTTTCATCAGCTCGTGGCATCATCCGCGTCTGGACATGAAGTGAAACGAAGTATATGTTGCTTTCAATTGTTTATTTGCAGGAACAGACGACATATCCATTGTGCCATCGCACTACTCTCAGCCAATCCGGTGCCTGGACCACCACCTACAAGAACGAGATTTTACTATCTGCGAGTTCGATAGAGGCTACGCTGGCACCCGCTGCGCCCAATCTTTTCATTATGTCAGGCATAATAGTCTCCCTTACTGCCTTATTTCTGTCTGGCTAGAAGAATACACTTGGTGAACGAGGAAGTCCAACCGCAGTCATGAGAGTGAACGGAACGATGACCATCCCGGTGGTTGTTTACGTTTAGATTATTAATATCGTTATCTAGATCAACAGATGCTTACCCTCGCAGTGAGCGTAAACCCTTTACCTCATTTCAAGAACTTGCTCGAGACTGACCACCGGAACTTTTACGGGCTATCGCTGGTTGAGTATCTGCGAGGACGAGATAGTCATTCATTGTTCATTACCTTGTTGTCGCAGGGTTTGGTCCGAATACCAAATTACTTATGTACGCTATAATGTAATGAGTTCTTAACACTTATTATATTTTTCCTCAGCTATACTCGTTTTTTCTCGTATTAATGTTCGATCAATTCATTCGTTCTCTTTCACCCCAGCCAACTATGCCAGATTTCAACGTGAAAACGGTCTATGGGGTCTCAAAACCTGGCTTCTCGTCACTGCAAACATCGCGTATGTTCTGACTGCGAGCGAGGCGAGGTACAACACGCAGCTATTCGGTTCGTCGATTTGCTGTGCGTGGATATGTGATATGTAGGCATAGCTAGTTAACCATACGAGAAAGTGAGGTGTGAGCCTGTAGGCGTGTTTCTCTCGACCAGGTGGAGCAATCCTGTTCGTAAGACGCGACTGCGTAATGCCTGCATCGAGCATAAAACAGCACTGCAGCGTTCGATCTTGCACTAGTCACTCTTGTTTACTAGCTTTGTGAGCATCCATTTACGCGTGGTAACAAGTCTTAAACAATTAAAAAATATAATAATGCTGCTCGCACTTTTAGCGTTTTATCAAAAAGTAAGGAGGCTTTCCTTGTAGCTCTTTTGTTCTTGTTTATATATTTGACACATTTATATTCACCAATGAAATTCTGTCAGCTTAGCGTTTTCGAGGAAAGGAAAAAAAAAAGAACATTATTAGGCCCAACTGAAAAGCCACCAAGGGATATTCAATTTTTGCGTGCCAGAGGCGCTGCCCATACTTGCGAGCTTCAGGCCTATGGCTTGGCGTTACTATCTATTATGCAGAGGATAACCAAGTCCCGACACCGATTAATTATGCCGCTGGCTCTCGCCTCCTGAACTTGGCGTCGTAATTGTTGGTTCGGTTGACTTCTGGAGACACGCGGATATATTATTAATATGTTCGACTAACGTTAGCTTTTATCAGAAAGTAATAGGCAATATGAAAAGCTCAGGGTGGGTGCAGAGCGAAAGACATTATTATTAATTAGAAACGCGTTCGAAAGAATGATGCGTGTCTGAATATTAAACATCCCTGATAAGAGTAAACATTCAGTCGATCAATTTTTCGAGAGAGCGATACCGATTGTTTTTATGACAACGGAAAAGCCGCAGCTGTCTGTCGACAAATCTATATCTCAAGTTTTAACCGTCTTTCCCTTAATAAAGGTTTGTTTTTGCTCTGTTTATTGATTGTTACCTCGTGCTAATCAACGTGGCAGGGATATGTGAGCATTCGACGAGCTGGCCGTACTTTTCAGGTTAAGCTCTGACACCTCAGCAAATGAATATAAATAATAAAGCTTTTGCACAAGCTTGAGCAAAATGGTTGATACAAGGTTTGGTGTCCAGAGAGAACTATGACGATTCTTTGCGTAATAAAAGAAAGCTACTGATTTTGAGTCGTATACGGCGTGCAAATTCGTCTGCTCCTTGCCCCCTCGTGCGCTTGTTTACCCACCAAATACGACCAGGTGCTTTTTTCTTTTTTTTTCTTACCCTTTACTAATGACGGCGCGCGTTTCTCGTCATCGCGCGTGTCCTACATATAGGGAGTTTTCACTAGACGCCATATTTGTGGGTGCTGTCTAGAGCGCATGCTCAGAACGAGCTCACATCAATAGGCTGCTAAGACCGGCACTCTTGATGGTGTGGAATGCACGTTGCAAAAGAACTGTGGAAGCTCGCCATCAGCACGCGCTCAGCATTCATGCACACAGCTATGGCCGCCAGTGAATACTCCCTATTGGGTGCACTTCGATTGGTGTGTTTCTTCTTGCGTTCCCGTGCGCCAGATACTTTTATTGGAACACTTGCCCGTCGAATACACGTATCTTAACTCACCACATAGAAAACAAAGCCAAATTGCCATATAACAGAACCGACCTATTTTTTTTTATTGTATGCAAATAGTTGTTTGGAATAAATAGCGTGGCGCTTCGCCTGCACGCTCACCCTTCTTTCAACGTCAACGAGCCTTTAAAGCGTGCTTTTAAGCGCGCACCGCGGTCACGTTATCACCCAGTCGCGCGCTTAAGTGAGTGAAAGCGATGTTTATTATATTTTTTGGAAAAATCGACTGTTGCTTGTGCACTCAGTGTGCCCATGTCACTGCCGATAGGGAAGGGATTGGGTGAAAAAAATGGATAGAAAGAGAGGGATTAGGTTTGGGGGGGGGTATATTTCCGTCCCCAATAGTGGGTTGCAGAGAATGTCTCGGCCGTCGCTCGATATCGAGTCGTAGGACGAACCAAGCTTCAGGACGCTAGGCCTGTCGAAGTTTGTTGTGGGGCCGTCTTAGGGCAAATAGCTAAATATCTTCAAGCTGCGATGGCTGGTAGTTGTGCTCCAGGGCTAATATCGGCATGAGCGCTCCGTTGAAGGAATGGCGTCAAAGGTATAGTGCGGTACGCGGCACGTGGTAACGGTTTGCTAAACGTCCCCAATATTGCAGATAGGAATGAGACTCCACGATCAAAGTCTAAGCTCTATCCACGCAGCAGTACTTTTCTTTAGTACGGTTCTCGGGGTGGAGGAGCGCGTGGAGCGAAAGCTCGCGCTGCAGATCCCAAGAATCCTGGGTTCAATGGGCGGATTCCATGATCTCTAGTGAATCCCCGGCCCGCCCCAAGCAACAAACGGCGTCCGTCTTGGCCTCGCCGCCTGCTAGAGTCGCGCTCGTTGTGAGTCGCTGCAAGACGAGCTCGTCTTGCAAGGTGGGGAGGAAGCCCTGCCCGTTTCAATCTGGATGAGCATCGTACCGGTGGCCGGTCGTCTGTCACTACTGCGTCGAGCAAGTCCCGGGGATAGTAGTGCTACTGCACTGGGTATATTTCTTATCTAGAGATGAGACACTAGACTCCAATTGGGGGCTAACTTCCGGTTTTCTAAACGTACACACAAAACAAATTCTCAATGTAAAGAATAAGAAAAAAAAGTAGCTTCATTTATTGATTGGTTCCGACTAGGGTGCCTCAATGCCTCCCTGTTTAGGAGGATGACATCCTTCGTAGCACCCGATGCCGGCAGCACACGCTCGCATTAAAAATACGAAGAAATTGCCGAAAGCAAAATGTTGCAATGGCGCAGTCAACGCCAAGAGCGCGTGTAGGGAGACGCTTTTTCAAGCACTTCGGAAGAAAAAGAAAAATAAGAGTTCGGAACAAAATGGTCCGATGTCATCGTCCTAAGCAAAGCGCACATGAAGGTACCCTAGTTGCCAGAAAATAAAACGCCGTCCCACCTTCCGAATTACGCCGTCTCCAGTCCAATTCTATACGTCTGCCGCTACATACCGCTAAGTGCCCCGCTCCCGTCCGTCCCGCTTGTCCTAAGCTTGCGGAAAAGAGACGTCTCCTGAGAGAACTCCCGCGATCTGTCGACAGGAACGTGTTGACGCTGAATAATTTAGCACGCACGCGACGCGGGATCTCCAGCGTCTCTCTTCGTCGGTCTCCCGACAGCGAGGCTAGACAACTACAGAAAAAGAGTGTCCGGGAAATGTCGTGCCCCGGTTGTCAACGAGCGAAGGCACACACTGTCACACTAAACAGCGACGGTAGTCAGAGTTCAAGATCGATAGGGGCACTCGCGTGCTCCGTTTCGGGTCACGACGAAGCGTAGAGAAGGCTACGAGCCGTCGAAGCCCGTTCAATGCCGTGGCTGTGTGGGAGTGTCGCGTGAACTTCGGAAGGAGCGCAGCCACTCGCGGGGCAGCTGGGCAGGTGACACGTTCGCAGCGCTGGTTTAGCTACGATGACTCGTCCGTTGCGCATCATTGTGGGTTGAAACGGAATCGCCTCGGTCCTTTGCCAGTTGCTGGAATTCGTCGCTTCGCTCATCACCGCCAGCAGAGCGTGGAAGGAGCGCTTTGATTCGGGCTTCGGGCATATTGTCACGAAGGAACAGGCGAGGAAACAAAGAATAACTGGGGGAAACTGAAACGTTTAATGGGGGCGAACTTGTGCCCAAAAAATAACAAGGAAACAGAAGAAAGCAGAGCGTCGCGGGCGTCGAAGTCGGCGAGACAGCAGAATCGAACGCTGGGGCGAAACTGACTCTGGCTCGCTACGCGAAGCCCCTTATGTACACGCGTGGGCTTCTGGAATAATCGGCGTAGAAAGTTCGACGCGTAGAACATTCGGACCTCGAACAAGCAACAAGATTCTCGAATTTACCAGAACACTAAATTGCAGGAATAAACAAAAGAGACGTCGCTCCCGGGAATCGAACCCTGGCTTTTCGCGTGGGAGGCAGGCAGCATAACCGTTAGGCCACGCGCGCGCTGCCTACTTGGCCAGCTGCGCGCGCGGCATTACACCCCCTTTAAAAAGTGCATCGCCCCGATGCAACACAAAACAAAACAAAGCAAAATAAAAAGAACGGTAAACTAAAGAGTCATTTAAAACACATAAGGTCCACAGTCCTATCGAGCGTAGTACGGCTTCAGGCGCACGACGTGGACGACTTCAGGTCGTGGTGGGCGGCGTGATGATGTTCTTGTTCCGTCGGGCATCACCTCGTAGTTCAGATCTCCAAGTCGACGAAGTACTTTGTAGGGTCCGAAATACCGTTTCAGGAGTTTCTCGCTCAGACCACGGCGGCGAATCGGTGTCCAGACCCATACCCTGTCTCCGGGCTGGAAGTGGACGTCCCGACGACGAAGGTTGTACCGGGTAGCGTCGACACGTTGTTGATCTTGAATTCGGAGTCGGGCGAGCTGGCGAACTTCTTCGGCTCGTTGAGCAACCACCTGGGCGTCGGGGCTTCCATCGTCAGCTGGTTCGTGGGGTAGCATCGCGTCGAGCATGGTCGTTACTTTCCTGCCATGCACCAGCTGAAACGGTGTTACTCCTGTGGTCTCTTGCACCGCCGTGTTGTAAGCAAACGTGACGTAGGGTAACACCTCGTCCCAAGTCTTGTGCTCTACGTCGACATACATGGAGATCATGTCGGCGATTGTTTTGTTTAGCCGTTCTGTTAGTCCATTTGTCTGCGGATGGTACGCAGTGGTTCGACGGTGGCCGGTGCCACTGAGACGAAGGATCTCTTGCGTCAGCTGGGCCATGAACGATGATCCACGGTCGGTAATGAGGACTTCAGGGGCGCCGTGCCGGAGGACAATGGACTCGATGAAAAACTTGGCGACTTCAACAGCCGTACCTGATGGAAGGGCTTTCGTCTCGGCGTACCGTGTGAGATAATCGGTGGCGACGATTATCCAGCGGTTTCCCAACGTTGACGGCGGGAAAGGGCCAAGTAAATCCATTCCGATCTGCTGGAACGGCGTGGACGGGGGAGAAATCGGATGCAGAAGTCCTGACGGCTTCGTCGGCGGTTTCTTGCGTCGCTGACACTCGTGGCATGATCGAGTGTAGAGGTGAACGGTCTTCGGTAGCCTCGGCCAGTAGTACTTTTCTCGAATCCTGGCGAGCGTCCTGCTGTAGCCAAGGTGTCCAGCCGTTGGGTCGTCATGGCATCCTTGGAAGATTTCTTCTCGAAGGCTGGAAGGAATAACCAACAGCCATGCTGTGCTGTTGTTGACGAAGTTCTCTTTGTACAGCACCCCTTGCCGTATGGAGAAGGTAGGCAGGATTCGTAAGAAAGCACGGGGAACCGTACTCGCTTGTCCCTCTAGGTGCTCGATGAGCGCTCGTAGTTCAGGGTCGTCTCGTTGGAGTGCTGCCATGTCGCTGACATCTAGAGCGCCGAGGAAACACTCATCGTCGTCGTCTTCGATGCAGGCAGGACCGGCCTCGACTGGGGCCCTTGACAGGCAGTCGGCGTCATTGTGCTTCCGGCCGGATTTGTACACCACGGTCATGTCGAACTCCTGCAGTCGTAGGCTCCACCGGGCGAGGCGTCCGGAGGGGTCCTTCAGATTCGCGAGCCAGCAGAGCGAGTGGTGGTCCGTGACGACGCGAAAAGGACTTCCATACAGATATGGGCGAAACTTTGTTATTGCCCAGACGACAGCAAGGCACTCTTTTTCAGTCGTTGAGTAGTTCTTCTCCGCCTTAGACAGCGTCCGACTCGCGTATGCGATGACTCGCTCTGCCCCGTCTTGCATTTGGACCAGTACCGCGCCAAGTCCGGTGTTACTGGCGTCCGTGTGGATCTCTGTTTCAGCGAACTGGTCGAAATGGCCAAGAATCGGGGGCGTCTGGAGTCTTCGTTTGAGCTCATCGAATGACCGCTGGTGTTCTTCTGTCCATTCAAACTTCACGGCGTCCTTCGTGAGGTTCGTCAGGGGTGCAGACAGCTTGGCGAAGTCCCGAACAAATCGTCTGTAGTAGGCACAGAGTCCGAGGAATCTTCTCACGGCCTTCTTGTCAGACGGCGGCGTAAATGCAGCTACGGCGCGGGTCTTCTCGGGGTCAGGGAGAACACCTTTGTTGTTCACGACGTGGCCAAGAAACTTAAGTTCACCATAGGCGAATCGACACTTTGTTGGCTTGAGTGACAGGCCGGCGGTCTTGATGGCTTGAAGCACGGCTCGAAGTCGTCTCAGGTGTTCGTCGAAATCTCGTGAAAATACCACGACATCGTCCAGGTAGACGAGGCAGCTCTGCCATTTCAGACCTGCCAGCACGGTGTCCATGACACGCTGGAAGGTGGCTGGTGCTGTACAAAGTCCGAACGGCATCACTTTGAATTCGTACAGTCCGTCGGGAGTGACGAAGGCAGTTTTCTCCCGGTCGCGTTCGTCGACTTCAATCTGCCAGTAACCACTCTTCAGGTCCATCGACGAAAAATATCGGGAGTGACGCAGTCGGTCTAACGTATCGTCGATGCGGGGGAGCGGATAGACATCCTTCTTCGTCACAGCGTTCAGTCGACGATAGTCCACGCAGAACCGCAGGGTTCCGTCCTTCTTCTTTACAAGGACGACTGGGGACGCCCACGGACTTCTTGAGGGTTGAATGATGTCGTCGTCGAGCATTTCCTGTACTTGATCTTGAATCACCTTCCTTTCCGTTAAGGAGACTCGATACGGCGACTGGTGGACAGGGAGCGCGTCGTCGTCGGTAATAATGCGATGTTTCGCCATTGGTGTTTGGCGAACTTTCGACGACGTGGCAAAACAGTCACTGTATTCGGCGAGGAGATCAACCAGTTGCCGGCGCTTAGGAGCTGGGAGCTCGGGGTCGATGTCGAGCGGCGGCGGCGACGTGCTCTTCTGCTGTGACGACGAGGTTTCCTCGGAGATTGCGGTGACCACGGCTGGCGCCTGAAGCTCCTCGACGTGGCCCACGGTGGTACCCTTCGTTAGGTGCTGCGGCTCCTCTCGAAAGTTTGTCACGAGAACAGTTGTACGTCCTTCTTGGAGATCCGTTACGCCTCGTGCGACGCCAATTCCTTTTTCAAGGAGCAGTTGGACGCTGCCTTCCAGAAGAGCTTCACCGTGCATGGCTGCGTCGGTTATGACGGTGACGAAAACACTCGACCGCGGCGGCAGGTTCACATGGTCGGCAATAACTCGGATCGCGGTTGACGTCGTGTTGGTCTCCACCGGCGGCAGAACAGGCTTTCGCAGCGTCAACTGGTTTGCCCCGAGGTCGATGACGGCGCCATACTCGCAGAGAAAGTCCATTCCGAGGATAACGTCCCTCGCGCAGTCTTGCAGAACGACGAACTTCACAGGGCACGTCTCACCGTGGATCTCGACGCGAGCAGTGCATCTTCCGACTGGTGTAATGAGGTGTCCTCCGGCGGTTCGTATTTGAGGTCCATCCCACGGCGTCATGACTTTTCGAAGGCGGCGGGAGAGCCTCCCACTCAGGACTGAGTAGTCTGCCCCGGTGTCCACGAGTGCTGCTGCGTCGTGGCCGTCAATGACGACGTTTAGGTTGTTGGACACCGTTGCAGGCGCGTCATTGCGATGCGTGGCGTCGAGAGAGTGGGAGCGCTCCGGCGTTCTTGGAGGCTCTTTACTTCGGTCGTCTTCGGCAACGCCACCTCCAGGCGTTGCCGCACTTAGTTTTCCCGGCGACGCAGCGGAGACAGGCTCTCTCGGCGGGGTCGTGGCGCTGGAGACGCTGAACGTCGTGGCGATGGGGAGCGGGATTCACGGCGGAGAGACGGTGCTGAGGTGGGCGAGCGTCGGAGGTACTCCTCGATGTCGCGAGGGCGTTCGCCGTACCTGGGGCGTGGGTCGTTCGGGTGGTACCCACGCAGCCCCAGTTGTCGGTAGGGGCAACGGCGGTAGATATGGTCGGCTTCCCCGCAGTGGTAGCACAACGGGCGTCGATCGGCCGTCCTCCACACGTCGGTTTTTCTTGGCGCAGCATGTTCTGGGCGGACGATGCGCCCGATCTTCTTGGCGTCGGGGATACTGCGGCGCTGGCGGTTCACGTCGGGGAGGCGCCATGTACGGACGTGGGGCTGGTGGTGCTCGTCGAACCATTGCGGCGTAGGTTAGCGCCGGTTCCTCGGGGGCTGCCACGCTCATGGGAGCCTCTGGTTGGATGGCTCTCTGGACTTCTTCCCGCACGACCTCGGCGATGGAGAGCGAGGCCGGGCGTGCGGCAGTGGGCAGCAGCTTCTTCAGCTCCTCCTGGACGACCTCACGGATGATGTCTCGGATGCCGGGGAGGTTGGAACCAAAGTCGGATACGGATGTCGCCAGGCTAGTTACGCCAGGGTGTCGCTGGTAGTGTCTGGCGCGCGCTTGTAGGGCCCGTTCCATGTTTGTTGCCTCCGTGACGAACTCCTCGACTGTTGTCGGCGGATTGCGAATAAGACCGCCGAAAATTTCGCTCTTCACACCCTCATCAGGTGGCGCAGCTTCTTCTCCTCGGTAGCCTGAGGGTCGGCGCGTGCGCTCAGGCGAAGAACATCCTCGACGAAGCTGGTGATGCTCTCATTTGGGCCTTGGTTTCTTGTTCGAAGGATGTCTTCGGCCCTCTCGCGTCGGTGTTGGCTGGTGAACGTCTTCTTCAGTTCTTGCTTACACACCTCCCACGAAGTCAAGAAGCCTCGTGGTTTTCCAGCCAGTACCTCGCAGTTCCTTCCAGCGCGAAGTAGATGTTCTGCAAGCAGTGCTCAGCTGATCCATCCGTTATGGCGGGCCACACGTTCATAGTGTTGCAGCCAGTCCTCGATGTCCTCGTGGGCGTCTCCGTGGAAAGGCGTCGGAGTTCTGGGTGCGACGGGCAGGTATACGACGGCAGGAGCGGTCGGGGTCTGGGCCTGGTCGGCCATCGTCGTCTTCTTCGTTTGCTTGGTCTTGGGTGGCAAGGGTCCTAATTCCGGGGGTAGGCCATGGTTACGGCGACTTGATCGGATCTCGGTCTGGTCTTCGTTGGGTCCTCGGGAACTTGGGTTCGGACTTGCACTGCGTGACCTCGGAGGGGAGCGCTGCACGGACATGCGGTACCCCGCACCTCCACCAAAATGTCACGAATGAAGAGTTGATGAAGCAAAGAATAACTGGAGGAAACTAAACGTTTAATGGGGCGAACTTGTGCCCAAAAATAAAAAGGAAACAGAAGATAACAGCAGAGCGTCGCGGGCGTCGAAGTCGGCGTAACAGCAGAATCGAACGCTGGGGCGAAACTGACTGCGGCTCGCCACGCGGAGCCCCTTATGTACACGCGTGGGCTTCTGGAATAATCGGCGTAGAAGGTTCGACGCATAGAACATTCGGACCTCGAACAAGCAACAAGATTCTCGAATTTACCAGAACACTAAATTGCAGGAATAAACAAAAGAGACGTCGCTCCCGGGAATCGAACCCTGGCTTTTCGCGTGGGAGGCAGGCAGCATAACCGTTAGGCCACGCGCGCGCTGCCTACTTGGCCAGCTGCGCGCGCGGCAATATGAAGGAGGGATTGGATTGCGGTGGCACGGGTTTGCTCAAAACAAGAAAAGGCTCACTTCGTTGACATTTTTTTTTACAGCGAAGCTGTTTATGGCTAGGGTTTCGTGGATTTTTCGTGTGCAGTGACCCTACGCTCGCACCGTCACACGTGCCGCACGGGCACGCCTTCCCGTATAAAGGATTCGAAGTAAATAACCAACATAAAGCGTTGACGAACGCGCATGCAAGATGCCTTTTGTTTCCGGCTTTTGGTTTAGAGCGGTTCCTGCTGCAGACGCCAGCATGTGGGGCGCGTGGAACACCATTCCCTGCATTCTCCTTGATGCTTGGGCAATTTAGCAATCGGTCTATTCAGTAGATTAGTTATCAATAGGCACAATTTTCAAAATCAGTAGACTCGCAGGTAGGTAATAAAAGTTTCGCAAAGATTTGCCTCTGTGCGACCCGCGTCGGCCTTGTCTAAGCTCGCACCGCCCACCCTTTTGTCGTCGTTCCAAGCGCTTGCGTGCCTAGTTTCCTTTCCTTCCGCGCTCCGGGGGTTGCAGTCCCGTCGCACGTGTCTGCTTTCCGCCGGGTGGCTGTCCCGTCGCGCGTGTCTAGTTTCCTCCGTATCCTTGGGGCTGGTTTGTGTCGTGTGCTAAACCGCTTCGCTGGTCAACCACCTTCCCAGAGTGGAATGGCTCATGCTTTTTTTCTCCGTTTTTTCATTTAGATTAGAGTGCCCCAGGACTTGACCCAAGGAGGAAAATTATATAAAAAAACATTGCACTAGCTCGATCATGCAGAAAAATACCGCGGAACGCAGAATATATTGCGAATGAGCAGGGAACGTGTTGTGTGTGTATGCGCGCGCGAGTGCGTGTGCATGTGTGCGTGTGCGTGTGGGTGCGTGTGTGTGGTGCGTGTGCTGTGATGTCACCTGATGGCAAAGTGCATCGCCAAGGGACTCGTTGTCTATGCGGCCAAACTAATCGGGCAAGAAAAAAAACGACATATCCAACCCCTATGCGTGATTGGTTTCGTCGGTAATAGGAAAGCGACTTTTGGCGCCGTTTGAGTGTCTCCACAGGATTGTAGGCTAGCCTCTGTCGGACTTGAAGCGAGTGTAATGGAGCGCCAAGTCAGCGATCTATCGTTAGCGCTAGATGATACTTGCGAGGCAGCGCTGGGGTGCATCCGTCAAAAGTCATTTTTAGTATTTTATTATTAATACCGGAGTCAATAGCTGGGATTTTACAAGCTGGGTATGCTGCAAGAAAAGGCTGGCATGACACAAACAATGCAAACAAGTTTCGGAACAATAAAAAATAATATTCACACCGTGATGGAACTAGTTTAGATGGGAGGCGAATAAAGACAACGATGGCTTAAATAAAGTTTCCTGGGTCAGCCAACAAAAATCAGGCCGTCGAAGAAGATCCCAGAGTTTTCGGCGCCGAACTCGTTACGACCTAAGTGAATGACCTTTTGTATCCAATAAAGGGTTCCGCCATCTTGGTGTCCGCCAAGAAAACAAACTTCGGAGCGATGCCTCGGTCTTTAAACGAGCAGACGATAAAACGAGACGTTATAAAGACGCACATAGAGTACGTGCGAGCGCGAGAGGAGAAAAGAACGCCTGGGACTCCGTAGAGGCGCGCCGCCGGGGCATCTTCAAAGAAATAGACGGCTGAATTCTGCTCGCGTTCCTTGGAAAGCTTCTTTCTCTCTCTCTCACTTTCTCTTTCTCTCTTTCTTTTTCTTTTTCTCTTTGCCTCGCGTCTGGTGTGTCTTGGAATCAATTTCCCCCGTCAACATCCGTAATTCTTTTCGGTGGCGTGAGCTGGAAATAGGTCGGCCCATTTCCTTAACGGTTATAGGCGCCAGATTCGATGCAGCGGAGAATGGGAAATTGGAGAGTAGAGCTGAATGCTGATTTCTTTCTTTCTTTCTTTCTTTTTTACATCCGAGAAAGAGAACAGGATATTGGGTCGATAATTACCAGAAGGACGAAAGTTTTCGCCGCCAACGGTCGCTGACGTTTAATGTAGTGAGATACGAGTCATCCATCCGTCAAGTAATAACCACTAAGCACCAGTTACGGCATCCCATCACCCCACGGGCCAACCAGGGAAGGCAGTCAACATGAGAAGTTGTAGATCGTCAGCGCGACGGTTTCATGGCTGCCCCTCGGTAGCCGGAACTATTTGATCATCGCGGAGATGCGGTGACTAAGTGTAACGAGTGCATGGGAGGAGCACCTGGCGGGTTCTTAACCGGCATCTAACTTACGCTCTTTGACGTCACGTCGCTTTGGGGGCGCTGCTGTCGGTACTGCGCATGTACAGACGCTTCCTCACGCGCGAGTCTGGTTTCGGCGCACCCGTAGTGCACCCACTCCCAGTCTGGGCAAACGCGGCCTTGTTTGTAGATAGTGCGTTGCTGTATAATACTCGGGTGCGCTCCCTTAAAGTTTCAGTTTCGCTTTTCAAAACTGCAGCCGTTCGACGCTGCAATAAAAATATTTATAAGGGTGATCCGCCGACATTTTTTGTATACTCGCGTTATTCGAAAGCGCGCGATAATTCTATGGTTCCCGGGTATATATCTTTTTTTGCGACGTGAAGCCCGCTGTATGTTCTTAATTTCTCAATTTCTTTTTTTCCGTCTGTACAACCAGGCACGTGAGTACTTCGAGACAGCAACGCTGTTTCGGCCGTTCCGCAGCCACGTACTGTCGTCGATTGTCTCACTGCCTCGATCACTGTCTCCGTCTGAGAAGGGGGGAGACTTGTCAAACAGTTTTTGGGCGGCTGCTGTAATTCGTTTCAGCTTTCCATAGACCGCAACGGACGCTACGAACCATCTACACCCACCCAATGCCGCGTGGCTGTCACGTGACTTTCGGGGAGGGCGAGCAGCGTCACGCGAGTGGTGCTCAGTCACGTGGTACATTCACAGCGCTGGATTGGTTGAGATGGCTCGCACGGCTTCCGCTGCGCTTCATTGCAAGGTGAAACAAAGCGTAGCCGGAGCAAACGCGACGGAGCACTTCATGGTCGACCGCCTCGAACGCACTGTTTCCCGAACTGCATGCCGTCGTATAATTACTGCATTCGCGACGAGCGGCCTTCGCTTGACAAATGATGACGCCTGTCACGCTGTGCTCGGCTCCGAAACTTGGCGTTTGACGCCCCACCCCAGCGCCGAGCTACGAAACTGGCGCGTCCTCTAAGCATATTAGGATAGCGTCAGTCTACAGCCCCCTGCCGCACCGAACGAGAAAAATTGCGTAGACTTGTCTGTTATTAGTAATGCCTCGATTCCTTCTCGTTACGACCCTGGTATCTTCATCCGTCGCAAAAGCGGGTTCCCAGAACTTCGTGTATGATGAGCGCCCAGGAAGACGTTTTCGTCTTCTGCTTTTGACGTCTGCCATTTTTGTTTTGTTTGATGTCTGGGACGAATTTCCGATCTGCAGGGATTTGGGCCGCGTAGCGCCTAACCGCATTGCGGTAGCATTGATTGGAGACGCTGTTCAAATAAGGAAAAAACAAAACAAAACAACAAAAAGAACGCTGAGGCGTTTTACTTGTAAACGAAAAGAAAAAAAAAACGTCGGTTGTTTGCGTCCTTTGAAAACGCGTGCACGTTTCTTTGAGCGTTACCAGACGAATTCATTTGGGAGACTTTTTTTTTCACTTTTGAGAGCCCGTTTTATTCTTGAGCCTACTTCCGCTCGAAGTTGGAAGGTTTCCGTCGACTTAGATAGTACGTGAACGCGGTAAATGCAGCCTCAGATGTTGACTTTTTTATTTTTTTTCTTCTTCTGGGATGGAATATTTACCGTGGGAGTGTAGTTGTTATTTCTTAAAGGCGGGATATATCGTTTTCTAAATTTATAACATCACCAGCTTGTTTGTTAGCGAGGCTGTTTCCGGATGTGGGGCAAAGCACCCGTATAAATTGACTGCTTTTCATTTAGTGCCTTTTTACCCTTTACGCCGTATAAAGTGCCGTAATCCAAGAGGCGTCCGATCGTGTTGATTATCATACGCCGCGCTCGCGCCACTAATACACCCTACAAGAGAAAGCCTGCAGAAAATATCTCTGTTTCTTCTTTGCATGGCGGGCACATTGATTATGAAAAGGCTGCCTGCTGACGTGTTCAAAGCATGCATGAAGCAAATACCTTGCAACCTTAGCATTTTTTTTTCGTATATACTTTTGTTTCTTTGAGCGTGATTTAACATTTAAAACGTTATTTGAACAACACTCAGTAGCCACCGCGTTTTGAACGCTCGAATACGCTTTGTCACTTAGTTGCGAATCGCCTAAACAGACCATGATGATAACCCTCGAAACTGGGGTGGAACAAGAAACCCAATAGGAGAGGCAGAAAAAAAGAAAAAAAAAACGAAAGGGGACAGACAACGTTTCAAATTCAGCTACGAGGTTTATCACGTCCTCGCTTCGTGTACCCTCTTTCCGAGGTCGTCATTCGTAATTTCTCGGGGCGTACTACCATGTTCAACAACAGAGACACGATGTGACATGATTATCTGGGGACACACCTCAAGCGCATTCCGAGCATGTTTGCTTCATTCATTTGCATGCTTCGAACATGTATGCGGAGAGTTTTGCATGACCGAAGGAATAGGACCGTCGTTTAAAAAAGACTTCGAGACAGTGTCTGCACACTGTATCATGTATTGGCGGTGTGACACGCGTGTCCAGCGAGCGACGGGGTTGGCGTCCGTGCATGAGGCTCCGCAATGTGGAACGACATCATTGCGATGTCATGAAACATACAATTGAAAAGCAAAGACATTCCAACTCAATGTTCTTTTTCTTTTTACGGTATAATTTTTCTTTTGCACTGTGACGCAATTATTGGAGATGCGAGGCACCGATGGATGCGGAGGGCAACCCTGACGGCCGACTAGACCGTCGCAAAATTTGCCCCTCGGCACGCAGAACCGGTAACCCGGCTTCATCGGAAAATTTTTGTCGTGCCGAGGAATTTGTCGCGCTCCTATGACGCAAGTTTGCATTTGCATCAGGTTGCCTGCCGCCTCGATCGTTCCCCGGCACCTGCGTTTCGATAACGGCACGTTGCGTTGCCAACTTTGCCGCGGGCGACGCATCCCGTTTTTTCTGTGATCGGCCGGTACAAAGGGGAAGCCGAAGAAATGCGATCCAATTCAATCCTGAAGCGAAAAGTCTCGCTGGCAACTAGATCTGCAAAGCGCCGCCTTCATGGAAGTAAAACAGAAATCTGGTGGCGGTGCGCTTATTTTATTTTATTTCGTCGTTGCATCGAAAATAGTTTACTAAGTCTAGGATGTCCTCAAACTGGCGAGAAGATACTATGATCAACGAGAATATTTTTTGTAGTTCGAAGGAACACGAATTTCAATCTCCACGCGCCAATTCAAGAAGTTTTTGTTTTTGATTTTGGTTTATATTGCGACGTTGTTTGTAAGTTCCTTATATTCACTAAACTAATTTTTTATAACTTGAAATATATGCTACTCGCCGTCTAACCATAGCGTTGACTGAAGAGTCACGCTAAGGCTAGACAGCGAAATGGAAAAGTAACGCTAAGGCGAGCGAATAGCCTTGGTTGGTGCTCTCGCTGCACGTACAGTCGCGCACCAGAGAAAATCGAGGTAGTAGAGAGTTCTCACTTAGAGTCATATCCGCGAGTACGCTCTATATGTTTAGAAGGAGTACATTATTTCTTTAAAATTTTTAATAGCGTGCCTTTTCTTTCTTTCTTCTTTTAGAAAAAGAGGGGGGGGGGGGCTTTTTGGAGACACTATTTTTACGAAATGTCAGCTGACAACTATATGGTTCTCCACTTCCAAAACCTCACCCATAATTCGCTTTAAATATCGTGCGCAAAATCTTTTTGTCGTGTTGCACAAGGAGAAAGAGGAACATAACTAATGTACTTTGGAAACATTTTTTTTTCTTTGATCGGTTTGGTCCCCCGTATATGAACTCACGCTTTACTCGCACACTATGTCTCAGTGACGGGATACAAACAACACTAGCCAAGTCTGAACTTCGCGTATCCCAAAGCCCACGGCTTACACTATATTGCAACCCCCGAAGCGGAGCGTCCAGATACCCGGACCTGCAGCGTTTACTGAGAAATCTCGCTTTTCCCGGCGCCGTTGCCAGCCAACGCAAGTCGGAAATTGTCCGGGCCTTTTAGAGAGACGCGGGGCTGACGGCGCCGTGATGTCACTTCCGGCCAGTACCTGCCGACCGGAAATGAGTTTGCTTGCCAGTGGAGCTCCCTTCGCCGTCCTTTCGAAAAAAAAAAAAAGAACTCTTTGTTGCGAGACAGGTTTCAGGACGTGTGAGCGGTCGCATGTCTTGCGTTACTGCGCTACTTTACGTACGCGTACCCTGTTATGAAACGGCGTTAACAGAATGTGTGTGCGGGAGCCGCGTTCGCGACTCGGATAGTGGGAGCCTAATCCCTGTTACCCCGTTACACATTTTCGCCGCTAGGCTTCGCCAGTTTCTGCTGCACGCGTGGATAGGTGGCAGCTGCTCGTTTCTCTCCTTCGCTTCATTTTCCGCTGGGTGGAGTCGCCTCCTTTACTGTTGCGAGTTGTATTTATATATTCCTTACTTGTTATTGAGTTTTAATGCAACTTCCTTGGTTCATTTCAGACTCTTAGCTGATTTTATGAACCGCGTAGAATATTGTATAACGACATCATTGAGCGGGCACCTTTATCTCAAAACATGCAATGTCTTTTTTTTTTTTGAGCATGATAACCCAGGCAATTGGCTGTTCATGACCACGAAAAATAAACAAATGGTGATTACGATGTTGATTATCGCAATATTTAATAAAATAATAATGCTAATGGTGATGAATAGCAACTCGAACTCATG
>JAZHYW010037394.1:0-10063 GCA_037355805.1 Ixodes ricinus
TAACTATGGCTGTCATTCGCATAACCAAAATCTAATGGTCCCTCCTAATTAAGACAATGCCGGTGCAATTCATCGTCGGCATCGATTCCTCAAAATGCGCAAATGTGCTGGGAACTTTGGCACCGACGTACTTCGTGCCTGCGTAAGATTCGTTTCCTGACATGTTGCCAGGAATGTCAATAAGATAACCGCCTGGCACCTCCGTATCAGGACTCTGCGCTTTACTCTTCCAAAAGCACGAAAGTACTGGACCTTGGTGCTGCACGCAGACTGTGATGTGGGCCTGAACTGTTTGAGTGTGCGCAAGTGAGCATGAATTTTCACGTCAAGGATCTGCACGATGGAAGGACTCATTGCAAGAAACGTTTTTAGAAAAACAAGCGCAGGAAGACTGTCTATCTCCACAGCAATGGAGCGAGGTTGTGTAGCTGAAAAACGCCCCCATGAAAAGACTCATCCCTCCAAGAAAACAACTCCTGAGATGGCAGCGTGCTGAGGCGTGTGCCGCGAACCACGGAAGAAGACGAAGAGCATGCAGAACGCACGCGACACACTTCTATTCTGGCTAAATGCAGTCATGGAAGTCATCTTGTAAATTGAAAACGTAGCAATACTATGTATTTATGGTAACTTTATTTAATTATATATTCTATATATTCTACTGCGCGGCGTGTTTTTCTCTATGATTCAATTAAAAAGCATCCATGACTTATCTCCATAGGCCCTAGAGCATAGAGATGTGCCCTTCTCACTCAAATCACAGATATAGCAGCCTTACTGCACTGTACAAATTGCTCATGCACGCCCGCGCACAAAATCAGCGACAACACTCAACCGGACTTGTGGATACGACAAACACTCCTTACCTCTCGATTGTCAAATCGCGTAAAGACTGGAGTCTACACATCGAGTTTCAGCTTTGATGTGAAGCAGAGCGTCTTTCTGGCTAGTATGTCATATACGCACAAAGAGCTGCTGACGCTTATACTGTTTGGGATAGTGCATCGCAAACTCGAGTTGTCGAACTTCAAAGCAGAGTAACTTCCCTTTGAGTAAGTCTACACAAAAGCTTTGACTCCTGCAGAGGTGTTTCTTGCTGGCTGACTCACACGATCCTAATCGTTTTGTCATGATACGATGTCCGTATTTCAGTTTGCACATTATTTTTCTTAAAATTATTTATTTAAATGTCATGACACCAGAGTACTATTCAGGAAAAGCGTATTATTCTTTTTTCAGAAGTCAGCTAACATCTAAATATTACAAAAGCGAGACTGTAAGCCACGTACCTTTACTTCAAATATATATTTTTTTAAATAAAAGGACCGCAAGAATGTAATTATTTAAGACACGAGCCGGCTACTCAACTAAGCATCTTTTTGACTGCAAGACCGGAACGTTGAATGTTCTACGTCATATATATGTAAGGGGCCAGAGCGGGGCGCGGATTGCACAGAGCGCTACGGCAGCCTTCGGTGGAGACTTGTATTCGGTCAGTAAGAACACGAATCCCAACCGAAAGTTAACCGACACTCGTGTCCAAACTGTGCCCGCGATGGATTTTTTTTCCTGCTCCGCTCTCCAGGTAGATAGAAATAAAGAACTTGAACTTAGATGAAATGGAAAACCCAGTGCTACTGGATGGCTATATGAAATGTGTTGCCTAGTTTAGCTTTACAAGTCAAATTAGATCTACATGATAACGATTCTGTACAGAGGGCGCATGTTTCAACAAAGTCCAGATGGCCGCCGTGAGCCCTAGAAGCTCAATTGCAGTTTGTCTAATAGATGTGGTTGGACTACCTCACAGCACTGCACCTGTCAAACGAGAGACGCTGCACGAAGAGTGAGATGAGCTGGAGAGGGGAACGGTCCTTGGCGTAACGAAACCTTTGATGACCCCAGTGAAGATGAGTCGACGCCGAAATGCTCCGGGGTGATATAAGTACCCAACGCTACATCACGCAGTTGTCAACCAAGAGGAAGTGATACAGTGGACATCTGTTTACCTTCCTGGGAACCGTGACGCGGTCTTTGTATCCACGTAGAGGAGAGGCAAGCGGATAGCTTGATCAGCTTCCTTCAACAGGATGTGTTCGTGGGAGCGGAGGACCCACGTTTTCCCCTCTACGTTCAGCTGGAAACATTCAGAAGCATGTAAAAGCAACCACCTCTGCTCCAGGCAGCCACAATTTATACTCCGTTTACCGCCAGGATGTCAGTGTGGCGGAAACTACGTTGGCGTTAGTCTAGTCATCCGTCATATCTTGCCACGTGTCACGTTCCCACTCATACCCACTAGCAAAAGGGAGGGGTCAGACGATATAAGAGATGCGGTTGATTGGTCAGCGTCATGGGTGAACGGAGTATAGTGATGCGCGCGTGAGCTTAGAGTTTGCCGATCGGTCGTGTAATTTGACTCCTGCTTTCCGTGGTAAATTTGTCATATAGGAATTCTCTTATCACCGAAATTTTTTTAACGATGTTTTTAAAAATGTTTTTTTACGAGCAGGTTTTAAGAGAAAATATACATACATTTTTATGAAACGTGTCTTTTTTATGAAATAAACTACACCGACATTATACATCAAATAACAATTTAATTGGAGGTTTCGTATTTTATACGGAAGACATAAGCGAAGCCAAGGATTCACTGTTGAATCGATGATGTATCCTGTATGAGAGACAAAACGTTTTAATAAATTGTGGTATTTGTTATTTAAAGTTGGTGTAGTCTTTTTCATTAAGTCGGGTCCTGACTTCTGCCAGATTTTGTCCAGGTTGCTTCTTTAGCTATCATCATCATCTTTTGTGACGTCACGGGTAGGAGAGACTGAAACAGACCGCGCATTTCTTCGATCCCTCGGCTCGTCAGCTCGCGTTATGCGCTGTTTGGGTAACGCGCGACAAAGCCTGTTTCACGCGTTCTGTTTATTTAGTGGAGTGATAGTTGTAGGAGGACATTTTGCCAAAGTTTGAAACTGCCACGATGAAAGCGTCGTGCTAATAAACAGGAGTTCGAACTATAGGGGGCGCTCTGACCTGTTTGTTGTCCCCATACTCGGTATTTACTCAACACAAGGCATGTGCACATGCCCAGAGGCCTTATGGGCATGTCCATGTCATCTTCTACAATAGAGTGCGGGGCACAGTTTAATGTATAAAATACTAACAATCGACGAAGCGACGTTAAGTGCCGGATCTATCCTCAGAGAATGCGAGCTTGACCCACTTCGGCTTTTGTGCTGAGCTGGGACCGTGCATGCAGCATTGTTCATGCTGGCCGGAGTGGAAACAAAAGAGCCCTTCCTCCTCCTCACCGGAGAAGACGAACTCCAGCCGAACGCTGACGCCGCGTTCGGTTATGTCGGCCGAGCGCTGAGTCATTGTATTTGTTGTCCCCATCCGTGTAAATCTAAAGTTAACCGCTTGGGGCGTCACGGTCGCTCCTCCTCCCCAATTGAGGAGGAGAGTGTTGCCGAAGTCACGTGGCTGTGCAACTTCTAGAGCGCAGCTTTCCGGGTTGAGCGGCGTCGAAGTCGCCGTCGCCGTCGGTGTAACCGCGCGTTGCATTATGGGACGTTTCCCATAATGACGTCACGTGTGACGTCACATGGGTCACGAGTGACGTCACGTGTGTCCTCACCCTCGTGACGTCACACCTAAGTGACGACAAATTTAGCAGAAAGATTTCCCCGCTAAATTTAGCGGGGGAATGTACCGGACAATTGTCCCAGAATTTCACGATAAATTCCCCTAAGTACCGTTTTCTCCCCTCCGTACCCTTCCCTCCACCTCCTCAAGATCTGCGCTCTAACTCGGCATTACAGAGAATTGTAAACGTCTTTCTTTTTCTTTTTTTCAATCTACGTATTTGCAGTTTTTTAGAAGCCACCAAAAGGGGTATCATATTTGTTTCTCCTCATTATTATAGAGTGTGTGCCTTCAGTGACCCACGATTCTGGTTATCTCTGGTGGTTGTGTCTAAACCTTAGACAACGGCACGTGACCGCGGAGAACAGAGTGAGCGCTGCTCAAAACGGCCACTTCTCGATCAGCGGTTTTAGGGCGGAAAGAAAACGAATTTCGAACAGCAAATTTTGTTCTGGGTAGCTGGCTGTCAGATGTCGTGTAGAAATAAAAACCTTGGCGAGCATAAATACCCTGTCAGTGTCCCTTCAAAGGGATGCTGAACCGAAATTCGGATTTCACAATATTAGCTTGCGGAAGTGTTCAGCAGGGCGCCCATAAATACGAAACATCACTCATATAGCCATATCTCGAGCGGATGGCCGTATTTCTGGAAAATAAAGGAGCGAATGAGGGAGAATGTTGACGTCGTCTTATCGCAGAAGAGTTGAGAAGGAGGAGAGATAGCCCACGCTCCCTTTCCTCTCCGCGCCCTCGCGGAGTCAAAGCGAAAAAGGAGGAAATGAGAATCGCGAGGTCACGCGTCTTTTCGGCCCTGTGCGAGCGCGTTCTTCTTTCATAAAAATAGGACGATCCGTTGAACATACCGCTTTATGAGTGACGTTCTGGGATTTGTAGTGTCCCGTCTATCGATTCTGCGTTGTTTTCTGAAATTCGATTTTCGGTTCAGCAGCCTTTTAAGGACGCGCTCGCGCCAAGTAGCCGAAATAACCGGCGTATTACATACTCATACATCTTGACACCCGTACCCCAAGTTATGGCCGCCCCCACCACCTCAGCCGCCCCCCCCCTCCCCCAGCCCCCTTCAATTTTTAGAGCGCAGCTCTTCGGCGCCCGTTTCCGGCTTGAGCGGCGTCGCCGTCGCCGTCGGCGTAACCGCGCGGTACATTATAGGTAAATTTTCCCAATGGAACCCGAGGCCCTCCCGAAGGACCTCGGGTTCCTTCGGGAGGACCTCGGGAGGACCTCGGGTTCCTTCGGCAGGACCTCGGTTTTTTCGGGAGGACCTCGGGAGGACCTCGGGTTCCTTCGGGAGGATCTCGGGAGGACATCGGCCGGACCTCGGGTTTTTTCGGGAGGACCTCGGGAGGACCTCGGGTTTCTTCGGGAGGACCTTGGGAGGACCTCGGGTTCCTTTGAGAGGACCTCGGGGGGACCTCGGGTGCCTTCGGTAACCTCGGGAAGGGGGAGTCACGTGACCCCCTCACCACGCTCACGTGACCCCACCCCCGAGGTCACGTGACCCCCCTCCCCAAGATCACGTGACCCCCCCCCCCCCGAGGTCAGATGACCCTCTCCTCCCCCTCAGCACCGTTCCCTCATCCTCCTCCTCAAGGGCTGCGCTCTAATTCGGCGTTACAGGGAGTTGTAAACGGCTTTCTTTTTTTCTGGCTTCGCGCTGTTTTTTGGCCCCTCCAGTTAGGCTTAGCACGGCGTCCCGCGTGGTGGGGCGTCAAAGCGCCAAAAGTAGCCAAAAATTGGGGTTGAGTCCCCGAGAAACTCACTGGGGTAACGGCTTAACTTCCTGTGTTGGGCGGTATCCAAGATGCGGGTGTTAGTGGACCTAAAAAGTTAAAAAGGATCATTTTTCGGAGCCCAATGGTAGCTGTTGTTCTGCAGAGCGTAAGCGCGAGGGCTCATTCTGCAGAAGAGAGGTGCACGTGCACAGTGCGGTCTCATGTAAACAGCGGATTGAATGTGTACCTACGTTGGGAAAACAGCGGTTGAAGACTTGAAACCGGAGCACGCCGTACTCAATGCATTTTCCAACGGGCGGCGCCGGAGCCGGTTCGACTCGCTTGAGTGGCGTGATGTGGCGAACTCCACGCTCTGCACGCTACGTGCTGCGGTTCGCGTAGTGGCGTGCTCTCGCGGAGGGAAAAAGTTCGATACAAATGAACAATTTGTGGCGTTTTTAGACACAATCAGTGTGTGGGAAAGTTATGACAAGCACATAGAGGCTCTTCTGTAAGGTCCTCTTTATAGTCATGGGTGGAAATCGACGCTCAATACCTCTATAGCTTATTTGCTTGCATTTCTACGATACAGTTCCTGTTTCCGAACAAAAACGGTACATTGGATGGAATGCCGAACGACAGGACATGTTCTTGTCGCCTTTTCTCCGTAGATCAAAGTTATTTTTTTGCTTTGTTTTTACATTGTACGTGTATTTATATTGAGGGCATTTGGGCTGATGTTCCTCCCCACCCTGTCACGTGATACGTTATTTGTGAATGACTTCGTGAGAAATACTCTTGATTTTATGACTCTGCATACCCTACCCCCCCCCCCCCCACAAAAAAAAGCAAAAAAAAAGCAGTATAATGTTTTGCTACGTAAATTATGGAACTGGAAATCGAACTGGATTTCCTGCTGGAAACCTGAAATCCAGTTAAATTTTCAGTTCCGCAACCTAGTTAGCGAAAAGATTTACGGTCTTTACGGTAGGGTAACTGGCACTGCGTGTGAGTATACCTGGGCCACAGCTGTCCATGTATTCTTGTGTAGTGATAAGTGTCCAATTAAATTGAGTTTCTTTTCACCGTTCCTATAGCGGCATTTTATAAAAATGTCCGGACGCAGGGCACAAGATATGCGCTCCATAGCAGAAAAACAATCATGGAGAACAATAGAGTATTTACAACAAAATAATCAAAAAAAGATTTCTTGGTAATCAACGCCCGTTTATAGTCCAATCTTAAACCTAAAAAACTATTGGAAGAGTGTGCATGGCGTTTCTTTTCACCGTTCCTATAGCGGCATTTGACGAAATGATCGGACCCATGACACAAGATGTGCGCACTATAGAAAAAGAAACAAACAAAAGCAGTTTAATTAACCATATTTTTATAACGAAGTAAAAATAATTATTCTTAGTAACCAAGGTTCGTTTGTAGTTCAAGCTTGAACCTAAAATATTTATTGCGCGTGCGTGCACGCCTCAAGCTGACAAATCAATCTGCCCTTCCGGCATTTTAATTAAAACGGTGACGAACTTATTATTATCTTTTTTTAGATATTAAGATCGTTTTCTTTCTTACAGTGGCAGAAGTTTTCCAGCAAGCGGTCTTTGATGCAGAACGCCGACTCCGCGTAGCTGTTCAACCGACTCACTCCTTCCAAGACGGCCACGCCTCCGTCTGTTTCATTCACTCGGAGCGTTCCCTCGAAGATGCCGCCGCCCGGTGCGACTTGAACAGTGACCCAGTAATGTTTGACCGTGGAATTCCTCTCCCATTGGGTCGCCAGACGGGTCCTGACGTCCGTGACCTTGGCAAGCTCAAGCAGGTGACATTTCCCCGACTCTTTCCAAATCCACTTGTTGATCTCGGCCACGAGGCGGTGCCCTAGAAGAGTGGCGTACAACGGTGGCACTTTGGCGGCTTCATCCGTCTGGCACGTGCACCATTCGTACGGTATGGACGCGTCTGCACATGTCCGCGACTCCGGTATCTCGTGGAAGAGGCTGAGGCCGTACTTGGTCCGCGGACGGGGTTGCTCTGAGAAGTCGAGGAGCTCCATCAGCGTCGCGTGAACGTCAAAAGGGGTTGAGAGTCGCAGCTGGTTCCGTTGAAGGCTTTGCTCAACGTGGGGATGGGATGCTAAAAACCACTCAGGAAAAATGACAAAACTAAAAGGCTGTCTTCCTTCGTACTTCCCGATACGTGTATTTCGGATGTCACCAAAAAGAATTCCATGGTCACTAAGGAAGACAACCACGGTCTGGTTGAGCACTCCTGAGTTGTTGAGTTTTTGGAAGAGATCGAGGAAGGGTTGGTCCGCTTTTCCGACGCGGTTGAGCTCTTCATGCGCTATATTGCAGATCCAGGTATAAGAAAAAAATGTCCGACCCTTCATTTCAATCATGAACTGGGCAAGGTAGTCAAGCAGCATTTCGAATTGGATGCGTGGTCCTACGCAGTGCACACCGTCGAAGGTAGTCTGGTTAAAGGACTCTAGCGCTTGAATGAGTGGACGACCATAGTAGTCGGCAGGGGACTTACGAAAGCCGCTTAGGTGATTAGTAAACAAGCCGTAAATATATTGTTCTTCGATGAACATAGTCCTGTAGCCGCGCTCCGCGTACCTGTTCCAAATCAGGTCAAGTTTGTCGCAGAATCCGCCCCGCACAAATTTGTCGACTTCTTCGCCTTTCATTCCCGTTATAAGGGGAAGTTGGTTCGGAAAAGAATTCAATCCCACAGTGTTATATCCCAAGAGTTCGAATGCATTAAGTTGATCTCTAACAAAATCTCTAGTCCGTGGCAGGTGCCGCGCAAAGTTCAAGCTAGACACTGAATCTAAACCTAGAATCAAGACGCTCAAGTTGTGTGACGTGCTCTTATTCGTGGCCTGGCACCGCAACTCCACATCGTTTTTGAGTACGGGATTGAGCAAGAACTGCTTGTGAAAGGCGTTCGTGAGATTTGATTTTTGGAAGCACTCCACAAAAATGAACTCCTTGTCTAGATGTTCGCCGAACTTTAGCGGTACTTTCTTTCCGTAGAAATGTTTGTCATCTGGCTTGTTGAGGCTGTGGTTTCGAAATATTTCTTGATAATAACAGTTCATATCTGCAAGGGGAACCTGATGGTACGAGAAGGCCTCTTCCTCGATAAAGGGTATACTCTCTCTGAAAAAAAAAAAAGAAAGAAAATAAGGACACAATATGAGAAAATGTTGTGGTGTTTTTGCACTACGAACACAAGCTCTTCTCAATCAAAATAGTTTGTTTTTAAAGCAATAATGTCTAGGTGGATTCTTTAACTCTGGGCGGTATAGAAGAGTAGTTGGCACAGACAAATGCTACAAAAACCGCAGAAGAGAGTAAAACAGAATAATCGTCCGATCACTGGTAATGTCTCGGTGATGCATGGAATATTTTCACTAGCTCAAGCCGCAAGCTGAATTTCAGAACCACATCGCGGCAGAGCAATGAATAACTTCAAGATGGTTGCTGGTTGAGCTAATTGGGCCGGCAGAGATAGCAGAATTAAAGGGGCAGTGATGATGATGATTGTTGAGATTAATGGTGCTAGAGCTGCTAGCCCATCTACGGCGAAATTAATTAACAGTCGATATACTTTTGAAATGATTTCACAAATGTTTAACAAGGAACGGTAACTAGAATTGGTGTAAAAGGTCAATGCTAGTAGGAAAGTTTGTTACTCGGCTAAAGAAAACGACAGGGTCCTCCCCTGCAGAAAAACTGGATGAAGGGAATCTGTTGTCGAAAAAATTCTCGAAACGGAACGCGATGCTTTGGCTTCAGACCGGGGAAAAATCACAATATATGTAAATTAGTAAGAGTATAACCACACTGATCACAGCTAGGGCGGAGGATCCTCCTCAAAAAGAAGATACTTGTGAGTACTAAAATGTTAAATTCTCAGACGGCACAAGAAGATTTTACGAAGACGAGTCTTGGATGAAGAGTTTTCCCTGGGCCAATGAGTAGGCTTAGTAACATGAAGTTTGTTTTTGCACTTAATGTCACATTCCAATAGCCAACAACATAAATGCGATTGCTTTACTAAAGACTTCATATCCTAATATATGGTAAACGAGCAGGCGATTGAAAAAGGTTCCCTTCAGACCCAGCAAGCTTGTCGGCCTTCTCGTTGCCTTCTTTGCCGAGGTGACTAGGTACCAAATAAAAATGTATACTTTTGCCCTCATAAAGAGCACAGTTGGGTTTACACTAAATTCAATGTGTGAGCGTATTTTTAGAATCCTACAGAGAGGAAATTGCCACAATCACACTTTGAGAATAAATAAACAGAACCGCCCTTAGTATTTTCTTTCAATATAATCTACCCCCGATCGCCATTGATGCAGCATAGAGCTCCGCAGTAAAAATGCTGAGAATCAGATTCAGTCGTCCAAACTTAGTGGTGCCGGAGAGTCGAAGGTTGAGTGGGAGAGAGAAAAGACACCCTTTGTGGGAGTTTTGAGTGGGTTTGAGGGGGAGAATACAACAAAAGCAACTGCTTCTTAAAGGGCCCCTGAAGATGGAACTAAAATGTTTTTTTAACAGTCTGGTTGGGACACGCGTGTCGAGAAATAAATTTTACGCGAAAAAAAAAACTTTTATAGCAATATTGACGGCCAGAGATTTATTTGAAATTCTGCG
>JAZHYW010037395.1:0-82495 GCA_037355805.1 Ixodes ricinus
ACGTAACTGCGGCATCCGATTCTTTATCGCGGTAGCAAACGTGACGCAGGCGCGTCGATGCAACTCGGCAAGGCTCGACTCATGCGCGTCGATGCAAAGCGGTGAAAATCGAAGCACACGCGCCGTTTCAACGCGGTGAAGCTCGACGCTCCCGCTCCGATGCAAAGCGGTAAAGCTCGACGCTCCCGCTCCAATGCAATGCTGTGAAACTCGATGCACGCGCATCGATGCAAAGCGGTAAGACTCGACTCACGCGCATCGATGCAAAGCGAAAAGGCTCGACTCACGCGCGTCGATGCAAAGCGGTAAAGCTCGAAGCACACGCGCCAATAAAACGCGGTGAAGCTCGACGCTCCCGCCAACAAAGCGGTGAAGCTCGACGCTCCGCTCCGATGCAATGCTCTGAAGCTCGATGTAGGTGCATCCAAGAAAGCGGTAAGACTCGACTAACGCGCATCGATGCAAAGCGATAAGGCTCAACTCACGCGCGTCGATGCAAAGCGGTGAAGCTCGACGCACGCGCATTGATACAAAGCGGTGAAGCTCGACGCATATGCACCGATGCAAAGCGGTGAAGCTCCGACGCTCCCACTCCAATGCAAAGTGGTGAAGCTTGACGCACGCGCATCGATGTAAAGTGGTGAAGCTCGAAGCACACGCGCCGCTACAACGCGGTGAAGCTCGCCGCACCCGCTCCGATGCAAAGTGGTGAAGCTCGACACACGCGCATCGATGCAGAGAGTGACATAACCCAGGGAGTGACATAACAACGAGAAGACAGCGAACGGGTTTACTGTACCTCTCGGTTGCCCGTCGTCGAAGAACCGGCAGTCCAGGCACGCCAACCCTTGTTCTCGCCCGCCGATCAGAGCTCACAGCTAGAGTCCGTGTCCAGGCCTGCGGATCGCCTTTCCCACGCCAGCGCTGCGTAGGCTGGCTGTCCCGGGCTATCAATGCCCGAGTCTCGCTGCGGAACCCTCCCGGAATCGTCATAGCCCAGGTCATCATGGCCAGGGCTCGCCGTTTCCACTGGTCTTGCTCCAGACGTCGCTGGTGGACCGCTCCGGAGTTCGCCATGGGCCAGGCCAGGCAGCCCGGCTCCGTCGTTCATGCCCAGCTCCAGCCTCGCTCAGCCAGCACTCTCTCGCGCCAACTCTTGACTTCTCCGCCGACCGCCTGTCACGTGCCCTCTGCCTCGTCTTTCACCCTCGGCTCCCACAAGCTTGACGCACGCGCATCAATGCAAAGTGGTAAGGCTCGACTCATGCACGTCAATGCAAAGCAGGTGAAGCTCGAAGCACATGCGCCGATACAAAGCGGTGAACTCGACGCACCTTCACCGATGCAAAGCGGTGAAGCTCGACGCCTCCGCTCCGATGCAGAGTGGTGAAGCTCGACGCAAGCGCATCGATGCGAAGCGATAACGCTCGAATCACGCGCGTTCAAGCAAAGCAATGAAGCTCGACGCACCTCCACCGATGCAAAGCGGTAAAGATTGACGCTCCCGCTCCGATGCAAAGTGGTGAAGCTCGACGCTCTCCCTCCGATCCAATGCTGTGAAACTCGATGCATGCGCATCGACGCAAAGCAGTAAGACTCGACTCAAGCGCATTGATGCAAAGCGGTGAAGCTCGAAGCACAGGAGCTGACAAAGCGGTGAAGCTCGACGCACCTGCACCCATGGAAAGTGGTGAAGCTCGACACTCCCACTCAAATGCAAGGCGGTGAAGCTCGACGCACGTGCATTGATGCAAAGCGGTAAGCTCGACTCACCCGCGTCGATGGAAAGCAGAGAAGCTCGAAGCACACGTGCCGATACAAAGCAGTGAAGCTCGATGCACCTGCACCCATGCAAAGCTGTGAAGCTCGATGCTTCCGCTTCTGTGCAAAAGCGGTGAAGCATCGACGAGCGGTAAGGCTGAGCACACGCATCGATGCAGAGCGGTAAGGCTCGACTAACGCGCGTCGATTCAAAGTGGTGAAGCTAGAAGCACACACGCCGATACAAAGCGGTGACGCTCTACGCACCTGCACCCATGCAAAGCGGTGAAGCTCGACGCTCCCGCTCCTATGCAATGCTGTGAAGCTCGACGCACGCACATCTATGAAAAGTAGTAAGGCTCGACTCACTCACGTCGATGCGAAGAGGTCAAGCTCGAAGCACATGCACCGATACAAAGCGGTGAAGCTCGAGGCACCTGCACCGATGCAAAGCGGTGAAGCTCGATGCACCTGCACCAATGCAAAACGGTGAAGCTAAAAGCTCGCACTCCGATGCAAACTGGTGAAGCTCGACGCACGCGCATCGATGCAAAGCGGTAAGGCTCGACTCACGCGCGTCGATGCAAAGCGGTGAAGCTCGAAGCACACGCGCCAATACAAAGCGGTGAAGCTCGACGCACCTGCACCGATGCAAAGCGGTAAAACTCGATGCTTCCGATCCGATGCGAAGTGGTGAAGCTCGACGCACACTCATCGATGCAAAGCTATAAGGCTCGACTCATGCGCGTTGATACAAGGTGGTGAAGCTCAACGCACACGCATCGATGCAAAGCGGTAAGGCTCGACTCCCGCACGTGGATACAAAGCAGTGAAGCTCGAAGCATATACGCCAATGCAAAGCAGTGAAGATCGGCGCACCTGCACCGATGCAAAATGGTGAAGCTCGACGCTGCCATTCCGATGCAAAGTGGTGAAGCTCGATGCATGTGCATCGATGCAAAGCGGTAAGGCTCTACTCACGCGCGTTGATACAAAGCGGTGAAGCTCGATGCGCCTGCACCGATGCAATGCGGTGAAACTCGACGCTCCCGCTCCGATGCAAAGTGGTGAAGCTCGACGCACGCGCATCGATGCAAAGGCTCGACTCACGCACGTCGATGCAAAGCGGTGAAGCACGAAACACATGCGCCAATACACAGCGGTAAAACTCGATGCTTCCGCTACGATGCAAAGTGGTAAAGCTCCACGCACGCGCATCAACACAAAGCGGTATGGCTCGACGCACGCGCATTTGCAAAGCGGTAAGGCTCGACTCACGCACGTCGATGCAAAGCGGTGAAGCTCGAAACACACACGCCGATACAAGACGGTGAAGCTCGACACACCTGCACCGAAGCAAAGTGGTAAAACTAGATGCTTCCGCTCCGACCCAAAGTGGTGAAATTCGATGCTCGCACATCGATGCAAAGCGGTATGGCTCGACTCACGTGCATTGATGCAAAGCGGCGAAGCTCGACGCACTTGCACCGATGCTATGCGATGAAGCTTGACGCTCCCGCTCTGATGCAAAGTGGCGAAGCTCGACGCACGCGCAACGATGCAAAGTGGTAAGGCTCGACTCACACACGTCGATGCAAAGCGGTGAAGCTCGGAGCACACCCGCCTATACAGAGCGGAGAAGCTCAACGCACTGCACCGTTGCAAAGCGGTGAAGCTCGATGCACCTGCGCCAATGCACAGCTGTGAAGCTCGAAGCTCCTCTCCGATGCAAACCGGTAAAGATCGACGCACGCACATCGATGCAAAGGGGTAAGACTCAACTCACGCGCGTTGATGAAAAAGCGGTGAAACTCGAAGCACATGCGCTGATACGAAGCGGTGAAGCTCGACGCACCTGCACCAATGCAAAGCGGTGAAGCTCGACGCTCCTGCTCCGATGCAAAATGGTGAAGCTCGATGCATGTGCATTGAAGCAAAGCGGTAAGGCTCGACTCACGCGCGTTGATGCAAACCGGTGAAGCTCGACGCACCTGCACCGATGCAAAGCGGTGAAGCTCGACACTCCCGCTCCGATGCAAAATGGTGAAGCTCGATGCATGTGCATCGAAGCAAAGCGGTAAGGCTCGACTCACGCGCGTTAATGCAAACCGGTGAAGCTCGACGCATCTGCACTGATGCAAAGCGGTGAAGCTCGACACTCCCGCTACGATGCAAATTGGTGAAGCTGGACGCACGCGCATCGATGCAAAGCGGTTAGGCTCGACTCACGCGCGTCGATGCAAAGCGGTGAAGCTCGAAGCACATATGCCGATACAAAGCGGTAAACCTCGGCACACCTGCACCGATGCAAACCGGTGAAGCTCGACGCTCCCGCTCCGATGCAAGGTGGTGAAGCTCGACCCGCGTGCATCGATGCAACATGGTGAAGCTTGGCGGACGCGCATCGATGCAAAGCAGCAAGGCTCGACTCACGCACGTCGATGCAAAGCAGTGAAGCTCGAAGCACATGCGCCGATGCAAAGCGATGAAGCTGAGACGCACCTGCACCGATGCAAAGCGGTGAAACCGACGCTCCCGCTCCGACGCAATGCTGTGAAGCTCGACGAACGTGCATCGATGCAAAGCGTTAAAGCTCAAAGCACATACGCCGATACAAAGCGGTGAAGCTCGACACACCTCCACCGCTGCAAAGTGGTTAAGCTCAACGCACATGCATTGATACAAAGCAGTGAAGCTCGAAGCACATATGCCGATACAAAGCGATGAAGCTCGACGCACCTGCACCGATGCAAAATGGTGAGCTCGACGCTCCCGCTCCGATGCAAGGTGGTGAAGCTCGACGCAGGTGCATCGATGCAAAGTGGTAAGGCTCGACTCACGCGCGTTGATGCAAAGCGGTGAGCTCAACGCACCTGCAGCGATGCAATGCGGTGAAGCTCGACGCTCCCACTCCGATGCAAAGTGGTGAAGCTCGACGTACGCGCATCGATGCAAAGCAGTAGGCTCGACTCACGCGCGTCGATGAAAAGCGGCAACTCTCGACTCACGCGCAATGATGCAAAGCGGTGAAGCTCGAAGCACGCCTGCCTATACAGAGCGGAAAAGCTCAATGCACTGCACCGATGCAAAGCAGTGAAGCTCAACGCTCCTGCTCCGACGCAAAGCGGCGCAGCTCGACGCTCCCGCTTTGATGCAAAGTGGTGAAACTTGACGCTTGTGCATCGATGGAAATCGGTAAGGCTCGACTCACGTGCGTCGATGCAAAGCGGTGAAGCTCGAATCTCACGCGCTGATACAAAGCGGCTAAGCTAGGCGCACGCGTAGGCGTTAATGCAAAGTGGTAAGTGTGTCGATGCAAAGCAGTGACGCTCGATTCATCCGCGCCTATAGACGTTTGCAAGTCCGGTCTCAGGACACCGCCATCTTGCTCAGTTGCGGTGTGCTTGGACCCAGCCACAACCTGATTACAACGCCTTAGCAAGGCTTCATAATCGGATTATGACACGTTCAAGTGCACCCCGATTGAGCAAGATGGGAGCGCCGTGAATCCGGACTTGCAAAAGTGTATACCTTTCCAAAAACACTCCTAGGCCGCCTCCAGGTAGCCGAAGCTGATGCGGCTGGCGCGACCCTCACGGGGAAACGGAACAAATGGCCCCGGAATAAATGGTCCCAGAACAAATAGTGTCGGAACAAATGGTCTCGAGTACAAACTAGAAAATATAGTCCCAGATAAGTATCGACAATGTGGCTTCTGCCTTTTCGGATAAATCCAATAAAATGCAATATTTCTCACCGAATTTCGAGGCTGCTGGTTGCATGAACTCGACCGGTTTTTATATTTTTCTGTGAATCACAGAAATGTTTTCCGCTATGGAAACCTAATGCACCTATAAAAGCACCAAGCTCCGCTCATCATGTGTGCTGCTACCACGCAGGATTACGATGGAAATAATTCAGGATTCATGGCTTCAACAGCATGGCCAGGGGGGGGGGTAAAGGAACTCACTTCATCGAATGGCGTTTTAGCAAACGCCCACGTTTCACCGAATGACTTTAGGGAATAGTCAGCCACCGCCAAGCGGCGTTTACGGGTGGGCCAGGTGGATACACATTTTCTAATGGGCCGCCGCAGAAGTGCAGTGCGGGGGGGGGGGGGGGCTTAACACATGCCCCCGTTATTCGCTAAACCGTCGATTCGCTCAAATGTCACTCTTCGCTAAAACATAATTCACTCATGTGGTATGAACCCGTAATAACTTCTGTAATGTCGTATAAGGGGACTAAATTAGCAGGAGATAACTGTTACACAGTATTCATTTCGAAAATATTCTGACAGACTTCAAATAAAATTAAGTTCAATACCCGGCCACTTCCTATGAAGAACCCGCCTCAAAATACAGATGAGTTCCTTCATTCCTCCAGGAAATCACTGATCGAATAACAGATGAAGTATATCGCATGATATATCTTAGTTTCAAAATAATCTTATGGGACATTTTTTCTTACCTTGGACTTGGGACCATTTGTTCCTACACCCACTCTCGCGACCCCTATCAGCTAGAAATGTTCTGCCACTCTCTTGGACTGTGGAAACCCGCTCAGCAGAATTCTCCACTTATGTTTTGTGGTTTTGTACTTGACGTCTTCTGGCCCCTCGTGAAAGTTTCCATTAAATATTTCTGATGCATGCTGCAAACCTTTTCTTTGCTATCTTCCACTGTGAGCAATAGGGCTGGTATGTGCCTGCCATTCAAGCATTTCTGCTCGACATTCACGGGAAAATAAGGAGGAGAGGACGTCGAACGGCCCTCGACGCGATTTTGCAAACAATGACAACTGTTCTCCCCCTCCCAGATATAATCAGCGTAGTCCTTCTCAGTCATAGCCAAAAATACTTGTTCGGGTTGGAGTCAGTTGCGCCCGTCCCTTTGCCTTGTTGCTGGTGTTAAAAAAGGATGCTCATCCCAAAGAATGTCATCTTGGATTCCGTCCAATCGTCAAGATGTGACTGTCGTCGACTGTGACTGTATTATTTGAGATCTTCCTCAAACAATTTATTTTCAGCTAATGCTGCAAAGTGTGGTACATACAATATATTGTTCAAATGTTAACACCTGCTGAAATGTATGTCCGTGTTCTATCCATCAGTGAACACATTTGTGAGCGTGAAAAATGCATGCCTTTCGGCTGCCTTCTGTTGTGAAATATTTTCGACAGCTAAGCGCTTTGTCGTTTGAAACGGAGCTAATTGGGCAGCACCGTCACTACTTATCGTAAAAAAAACTGACATTCCAGGCACACTCGTTCTGTTGTGCGCGTACCTCAACAAAATTAGTTTTTCTTGCTTCTGTTTTTTCAAATGTGGTACAACGCTTTCTTAATCTTCTCGGGAAAAGGCGGGAATTAGACGCCAGCAGTGTTTGAAACTGCACCTACGCAGGCTGCAGCTATCGAAATCACAGCCCTCTCGGTTAGGGGTTAGCAGGGACGCGAATGAGAGTCTAGCCTCATAATCAGTGACTGGGCTCGAAAATGGTTTGTTGCCCCTGGGGTCGAGTATTTCTTGGAAGTGTGTATACAAAGCGTTGCAACTCAACGCAGGTGGACCGGTCAGAGGTGCTTTTTTTTACCCTTACGTGGATCAGCACTGCTTGTGGTGACAATTTACCGTACAAGGACAGCCACCGTCAGATTCCAAACCAGTATGTAGTCAAAGGACCGTGGAACCGTTAGAATCAATTTTATTACTCAGAATAGCATTTTGGTGAAACGTGTAGCAGACCATGTTTATATGCAATCCGGAGCAAACAGCGCAGCACCTCTATCGCCGTCATTCTGTCCACAGAGACCTACCAGAGAAATAAAATTTTGTGGTTAAGGTACCACTGGTGCGTCTCACGTGCGGTTCGGTACCTTTGCTTAGTATTATCACTCTGGTAAATATTTCCCTCAAAATCAGGTGCCATGGCTCCACAGGCAGTGTCCATTTTGCCGTTTCCTAGCATTTACCAACTTCCGGTTCAACATAACATTTCGCTGCATACCAGTGCCGCAGTCTTGAAAAACAGGGTGGTATGGTATGGACATTACTGTTTACAGTAAAGGAAGTTGGAACAGTACCAGCCAATAATTTATAATACACTGAATAAGCAAACAAGTTTTCTGAATCCCTAAAACTCCAATAGAAAGGCTAGATCTGAGGCAGAGCGAAATATGGTAGAAGCACGAGAAAGAGGGAAATGGCCTCGATGGAAAGCAAAAGCTCCAGGCACCAATGAAATTTTTTACAATTAGCCTCTGCGCATATGTACACCCTCTCCCCTGACATTGCTTTAAGCTGTCACCATTTTCAGAGGGCATGACCAACACGATCTATCTCTGCATGTATTGAGTCATTTCTTTATACTCCTTCTTTGAGCATGGGTAGTATGGGGTGCAAAAACTGATGAAAACCGATACAATGGAACGATGCCAAGTTTTTCTGATGGGTAGACACATTTCACTGCCCTTGATTTGTAGTTTGGGAGACGATCCACCAGACGACGCTCTTTACTCTGAAAAGGTTTAATGGCAACCCTACGACACTAATTTATGTTTGTGCACTGGCAGTCAGGTAGCACTTGTATGAAAATAAATGAATTAAAGTATGAGGGATGATAAATGAGTGGAATAGAAGAGTGATGTGGTGGAAGAATGATCAGAAATTATCCAATGTTTTAGGGGGAGTTCTTCCATCACACTTTTTATTGCATGATGGCAGCTCAGCCTAAGACTCCATGACGGATGGTTTGGGCACATTTTTAACCGTCCTGCTGCATGCATGCTGCTCAATGTATGGAGCATGCCAGTAAAAACTTCTGTCACTCCAAAATGACAAACAAGAAAATGCAGACAAAAAAGGGGCAAGAAAATCTATATTTTCATATACACTCTGGGTACAAAAGGAACACAAAAGGCACGATGTGATCAATTATGAAAATATACAACTTTACACAAGTCAAGTCTGAGACATTGTGGAGTGTCACACACACACATGTTTGACAGGGACTAGATTTTGAGACTCCTATGTTGCTTTTCTGTGATGCCTTGGTAGCTTGTTGAATTTAGGTCATGCTATCCAGGTTACAGCAGGACTTGGAAACTGGGCCACTGCAACAAAAAACAGAAAAGGAATACAAAGTCAAATTCCTGTCAAGAGGTTACACATGATGGCAAGAACCCGTTATAAAAACAGAAAAAAAATTCAACTCAAATGGTGCAACAGAAAGTACCTAGCCATGAGAACAATAGTTTTGAAGAGCATATCCTTTTGTGTCAATAAAATAAAACTCAGGTTATGCTTAGACCATGACCCCAATAATAACTAAAATCACATGAAATAATACCATAGAATAGATAAAGAACAGTACATTTGGAGTTCTAAAGACAGTTCCAAGTGCAATTGAGCTACACACACACACAATGTCTATCAGATGCTTGCTTTCTGGGTAGGAACCTACAGAATGATTGCACTCAGCTTATTCCAGTCCAGTTTTAAGTCCTTTGCTACCGAGTGAAGTAGCAATCAATCCTTACCAAAGTGCAACTACATAACATTTTCCACAGTGTGCCATGAACATTTGAATGAGTGGGGTAAGCATAGTAGCTCCTTCCCCCTCATGGATTTATTTTATTTCTTTGCAAAAATACAAGCTGCGCAAAGGTAAGTGCCACTCAAAAATGGCATCAAATCAAACAAAATCAGGGAATTCTCAGTCCAGTGAGTGTCTTATCTGAAGAGCCACAGCACGACAAATGGGTGCCGGGATGTGAACAACATCATGTGACCAATTTGTTGCACCGATGCCACCAGGCTCGCACCCAGGAAAACAAAATGTGTGGTCGTAGTGCTACGGTCCAGACTGCAATTGTGCACATAGGTGCCTTCATTGGTAGGGTTATTCATCTGTGCATTTATCCACACTTCTATGACTGCCCATCTCCTTGAAACGGCAGTGCAACGATTTTAATGTTGAAAGAATTGGCAGTTTGTATTTGTTATGTTGTTTATCCAAGCACAGGCGACCAAAAACGTGTCGCCTTGCCCCGAAAAACTGCTATTCGCGCCACGTAATCGCAAAAAAAAAAAATTATTTGGATTTGCATTTGTGTGTGGCGGTTACGGGAACTACGATGACAGCGTCTCTGAGGGATATGCAGAAGACAAGGACCTGACCCCCTCCGCTACTACACTTTGACCCTCGATTTGTTTCATTTTTTAGATTAACCCTTTTAGTGCTTTGGATGAGCTGAGCTCGTCGGTTGCTTTCTGCTTAAGGGGACACACCACCTTAAAAATTCAGGTTTTAAACCAGTCACTCGATTTTTATGAAATTTGGTGGGTGTCTTCATCTCCATGCCTTGTTGCACTGTGCAAAATATGACCTCCATGGGATAATTTTCTGAGGAGCTAGACGAAGAGGCGTCTGCTCCCGGGTGAGAGTCACCACTGCCTGTTAGGAAATCTATCATGTCAAATTGGTGCACAATATTTAGCATATCTAAGTTTGAGCCTCAATTAGAACATGTGGAGTAGGGGGCTATCTATTTTTAATGGTGAATACTTGGCTTTTTGACAAAAAAATCGCAATTTTAAAACTATATTGCATTTAGTTGAGTTTTCTGCTTGCCAAAAACTCATTTTTTTACAATAAAGACTTTAACTAAACAAAAAAATAAATAGATAGCCCCCTTCCTCACTAAATTTGAGTTCAGAAACATCCTCAACGATGCACAAATGTGGTAACGCATTAAAATGATAGATTTCCTAAAATGAAGTTTGTGCTAAAAAAGTGAAAATGAGAAAAAGCAATTTCAAGTTTCGACACCACCACACTTTATTGTGGTGGAGGAGGTGGCAACTAGAAGGCGCCAGGAGCGTAGGTGGTGCCTTCCACTGCCAGATCCTGCTGTGCCTTGGTGATGGCCTCCATCTTCCTGCGCTTCTGAGCCTGTTTGGAGGACCCCTGCGCCTTCAGTTGTGCCTTGCTGATCTTGGCGCGAGCGGCCTCGGAGGAGTGCTGCTTTTGGTGGCTGCCCGGCTTGATGTTGAGCTCTGTGAGAACTTTCTCGAAGCCCTTGGGCCCCAGGTTAAATTCCAGCACCGCCAGTGCAACTGAAGTCTCCACTGTTCTTTGAGACGCAAACTCAGTCTTCGGACAGCGCTTCCAAATCAATGCGTTGAAGGATTCATTTGCGTTCTGCGTTTTCATTCGAGAACACCTTAGCAGCAGGTCCTTGTGTGCGAGCCGGTTGTAGACAGGCACAAGGTGCTTGGCCACCTCTCTTGAGAAGGCTGGACGGTGAGGCTTCGACTGAGATGGCTTCCCCGCTGCCTTCAGAGCTAGGTGGCGGTTGAAGTGGCACCACGACTGCTGCCCTTTTGGGCATGCCACATGCCTTGGTTCCTCATCGGTTGAGTACGAGTGCATGAGAGTTGCCATCACTCCTCGTTGCATACACCGGACGTCTGGAGCATTGTCCTTGAGCGCACATGCATAGTAGTTCGTAAGTCTTTTCATAACGACGTTGGTGAGTTTGCCCCTGCCCCCCAGCCCTTTCGTCGATTTCTTTAGCGTATCCAGGGCAGAGTACATACGTTTGGCCACATGATTCACACAATCCTCCTTCTGGATCTGTGTGTCATAAAGGTCCAGGGCAGCAACACTGGTATAAGACTTGCTGTCACCGTCGCAGAGCATTCTTGTGTACTGCAGGCTGTGTTGAGTGATGGAGCGACTGAAGATTTTGATTGCAGCCTGCACCTCCATGGCGTTCGCTGAGCCCCCAAAGTTTTTCTGGCATGTCAGCTGATGCTTTTCAAGCCACGCCTCGTACTCGTCGGAGTCCTCTTTTGGGCCAAGTGAACAACCGTGGCAGTAATTGCTGATTACAGCAAAGTCAAGCACAAGTCCGGTCTCAATCTCGATCACCACGCCGACACCGAAATGCGACGTATGACCGCGCTTGTGCCACGTTCCGTCGAAAGTCACGCACACGTCTAGCAAATCTTCGCTATTTGCTGCGCTGGAAGTGGTCCGCACCACTTGGGCTGCTTGCTTCATACAGTTTATCGCCGCCAACATCGACGCGTCATGAACTTTGACGGCGAGCTCTTGAAATGATTTCAGGTGCATCGGTCGCGGCATATTCATATGCGCGAAAAAGTTTGCCAGTTTAGTATGGCCGATACCACAATCTCGGGAACTCAGGACGATGCGTGCGGCAAGCTCGTTTTGTTTTGAGTCCTCGATCGTTGACGAGTGTGGCGAGTCCGCGATGTCTCCACAACGCGGGCAGACCACAACGAACCGGAGGTGCACTCCTTTGCTTCGCTCCACAAGCTTGAGGTCTGCTTTGAAGCATGATGGGCACAGAAGACCGCATATCAAGTTTTCGATCGCGCACACGTCAACCAAGCGATACCCATCTAGAGGATCCGCGGTGACGGCAGCCTCCGCCTCGTCTCTTGCGACATCGTCGGGGTCCGTTTCCGTAAGCAGCGCAATTTTTCGCTCGATCGCAGTGAGCTCGTTGGCTTCTTCCTGAAGTTCACCTTCTTTCGAGGCCAAAGATCCAGGCTCCGTCGGTGAAGTCATCCGATCGGAAAGCGACGGGCCAGGTGACGGCGGCGGCGATCCACTTTGCACTGAAGAGGCCTCAGACGATGGCGCGGCTTGGGTAGCTTCGCGCGAGCGGCGTCCGCCCGATCGGCCTCGCGGCTTTGCAGAGCGACAGCAGGCTCCAAATGCCTCCATCGATTTCCGTTTCGTTGTTGGCATGTTGACATCGGTCGCAAAACAAGCGAGAAAGCTGGTGCACTTTCGATACACGAGCAAGCATCGGGCAATGGCGAGCGCAGCGATAAACGAAGCAAACGAACCCACGTGACTCCCTATAAGCCAATCCCCTTGCTAGTTTCGGTTTTCTGCCCAATCAGCGTGGCTAATGAGATTTCTGTGCACGGGAAAAGCTGGATTTTTACGGGGTCCTCATCCGTATAGAGTTTCATCCCGAACGGAGGGACTTGCCGTTTCGGAGCCGCGAAGAAATGCCCTTTACAGCGAGGGTACGTCGATCGTTCTAGGCCTAATTGGCGCGGAGCTCTGGCGATTTGAAAATGGTAAACATCGAGTTCTCACGTTCGCGAAACGTCCGATTTGGCGCCGTCGGCTCGTCGAAAATGTTTTATTTCTCCGTAAATATTGCAGCTATAGCTATAAAACTTTGGGAGATGGTGCATTATTAGTTGCTCAACCTCAACATCAAAAAATTAGAAAAGCCGTTTTTTGCCAAAAAATCGCGATTCCACGCCCGGCGTCCCCCCCTTAAAAATGCCATGGGCGAGCCTCAATACCACGGACGAGCTAGGCTTGTCCAAGTATTTTGCGGCGCTGATCATAGATGACAACACTCTTTTAGCTGCCGCCTTTTTTTCGCCGCCGTAGGTTTTTGCGCAATAAACTTAAATTTTATCTGTTATAGTAGAGAACTACAACTCCTTAATAAAATATTTGGCATTTTTAGGTTGTTTTTTAAAAAAAAAGTGGCACTTAAGGGTCACGTAACTGCTAATAGCCACTTTTTCTGTGGGCGTCAACGACAACTTCGTTTTGCGCCGTAAACATTGCTTCTAAAAAAAGTTTGCATTGTAAATTAATTTTTTTACATCCTTTTTCTATCCAGGCTGTTAAAGAAAACATTTTCCTTTGCATATGTCTTAAGTGAGTGTTCCTTGAAAGCAAACTGTTAATTTATACTCTCATTCCACAATCACTTGCTCCATAGCCGAGTGAGCTGTATCTCGTTTTACATAAAACTGGAACAAAGTTTCTCCTTTTATGCAGCACTCTGGAATTCAGCCCCACAAAATCTTGAGCTTGGCCTGATCCAAGTTTCACACAAATTTGTAACTATTGGGCCCTCACAGCAATATCTTAACATTTTAAACCGAAGTTTTTTTCAATTTGCATATGCTGAAATTAAAATTGAATGTCAAACATTTTATTCATTTCTATCACAAGCAGCAAGATTACTGCAATGGCAGGGTGAAGCTCAATTTCTCTATTCTGAAATTAGTTGACTGGATCAAACCAAGTCTCCCTCATGAAAGACTAATCCAGGGATAACACTCTCTGAAAAACCACTTGATTGCAGCAGACTAATACTGCCTCACAGAATAACGATCTAGAGACAGCACTCGCTGCATGACATAACTGCAGGGACATTCCCTCAAAAAAAGGCACCCAAGCACACGAAATGTAATATGCAGTGGCCAATCACAGGTTCTTGCTGTGCTCCATCGTCTACTGGGCTCCCCGTAAATCCGCGATTTGCTCTCTGTCTGCGTGGCTCTACTGTGAAGTATAGAACACACTCATATTTTAGAGTGCAGCATCGTGGGAAATACACGGGACTTGAGCGTCAGAACGAGAGAGAGGAGAGAAAGAGAGAGAGAGAGAGCTCAGGCAACTCACGTCTTCTGCGTGCCATTGTTCCTCCTCGCCACACGCAGCACCACCTCTCCCTGCTTGACCTTCTTGAAGGCCGCAATGGCCTCTGCGTGCGACAGCCCCTCGAAGGGCTCCCCGTTGAGCATGACGAGTCTCGTCCCCTCGCGCAGATGCCCAGACTCGGCGGCCTGTCCCCCGGGAAGATGCTCTTGACGTAGATGCCCAAGGCGCCCTTGGGGGAGTCCCTGCCGCCCACCACGCTGAAGCCCAGCGCCTTGCGGCCAGGGACCCTTCACAAACGTCACCACCTCAAAGTCCGTCTGGGCCGAACTGCGGTGCGGGCGCCGGCGCAGCGTGCACAGCACCCGCTGCTGTACTGCTGCTGGTGTGGCTGCTGGAAGGAGAAGTTGATGGAGGTGAGCAACTAAAGAATGAAAAATCCAGTCCAGCTGGTACACACTGAAACAAACACTTCACTCTCGGAATACATTTTAAACAGAATGTGTTTGGGACAAGGATTGAGTTTATAAAAAAAAAAATGCCCCCAAAGATGAAAAGCAAGACAAGGCTGGTTCAGACGCCTGCGCTGAGTATGACCGGCTGAGTTACGACTGCTTAAGGGGGATATGGCCTGGGAGGTCAACTTTTGAACCGTTCACCCAATTTGGTTCAAATTTTGGGGATTTCAGCACTATGAGGAAGGATAATCTGCAAATTTTTAGCATTATCGGCCGACTTTACAGTATGCGACGGTTCTCGCACTTCAGAAAAGAGACACTTCACTAAGAAGTCCATCATAGAAAAATTATATTAGCTGGTGGCAAACTTCTTGCTTTAATGTGAAAAACCATACCCACAGTGCAACCTAGATTAAAAATAAATTGCAAATATTCAATTATGACAAAAATAACATCCCAAAATTTAAAAAAAATGTAAAATTTTGTGTTTTCAAAAGCAATTTTTTTTTCATGGAGGAGTAGATTTTTTTAAGACAAGGTGCTACAATCTGTTACCATGGCAACGCTCGCTGTAAGCAGTCGTGACGCAGTCTGTCGTATTCAAAGTGGAAATGTATGAGCCAGCCCCTAACGATGCAATTCCCTGCTAGCATAACGTAGCGCAACTTCAGAGCGCAAAAGGCTCATAAATTGGGTTCCATGTAAGGTTCATTTAGGACAACAGGTCATTGTGCTTTGGGATCACAACAAAAGCCGCTATCTTGGCTTCCACTTGGGGTCATACTATTTGTGCTTTAGAGGAAAGAGAGGTTGTGTTTTTGTATCAGTGTAAGCTATGAAACAGACATTGCAAGAGGGGCAGTTGAAACTTCTATATTACCTATTTTCGGTAAATAGGTCTTTGTTTTGTTTTTTTTTGATTTGTTTTACACAAAAACGTGACTTGTATGCATTTTATTTTTTAATTCAAGGTGCAACATTATTTTTTTTATGCACTGCACATTATCATTTGTAGAGCACCGTAACTATGTAGCCATAGGTGGTGTTGGGCCTTCCAAGAGGCACTGCTGTCACCGCCCTCTTCTACACTTTTCATAACTAACTCGGAAAGCGAGAAATGTTATGGTTTCCCAGAAGCGGTTCAATGCGGATAGGCAAGACAGCAAGAATACAGTTTTTACAGCATGTGACCGACGTTGCCTAATTCAGCCATGGTTCTGTATCGTTTTGCTTCAGTCCAGTAACACTGAAAGTTAAGCGGGCTGGAATACAAGCATCGCAGCATATTTTCTCGCGTCTTTCTTAGTTTCTGTTTGATGAGCAGTTTTTTTCTGCCATGCTCCAGGAGTGTTGCTACGTGTAAAAGGAAGGATTGTGCCTAGCCAATCTTATACAGGTACTGAAACAAGTATGTCAAGATTTCTCCATCTGCCTGCGCATCGATGCTCGCGTCGTCTCCGGGACTTGGCCTAGGCTAGGCCTAGTGGTTCAAAGCTTGGTTCACGAGTGTCTGGCTCATTAAACTTTCGTTCGCTTAGCGTGTGTTCACTCAAATAAAGCCGACCAAGTTCTCATTTTGCACTTTTAAGTCCTTTTGCTGCGAAACATGCAATTGCCCCCATCAAACAGTGCCGTGCTATGTGCATTTGTTACGAGTCGAAATGTGAAGTTGCGCGTCAAACGGTATGTGTGATCTAGCCGATTGTTTCAAACTCTTATTTCACGATACCAATGCGCGTAAACAAAAATCTCATTGCATGAACTATGCAAAGAGGTGCGACTTATATACCAACTTTTGCACGAAAACGGCTCAATATAGGGATGTGTGACTTATACAGGGGTGCGCACTTATAGTCCGGAAACTATGGCACACCTTTAACCACTCCACCTCGTGCGGCCGCGGGGTGGGTTGATGGATTAGGATGGGATGAATACGAGCTTCCCAGCAACTACCCCCAGGACTGATTTTAGGGTAACGGCGTTCCTCGAGCAACACCTGTGTGTGATTTTTGTCGTGCAACTAATTAGCATTGCCAATGGCAATGGCACCAATGCCAAATCCAGCAGAATGAATATTAATTGATAGAAACGCAGTCATGTGATTGCTGCATGTTTGTGCCAAACTAAACCAAAGTGGCGCTCCTGCTACATCCATTTTACAAAATGTGAGGAATTTGTGCCAACGCTCAAATAGTACAAGTATATAGCTCAGGCTCGCTGCCGGCTGGAACATTGCGACATGCTTATGAGAGTTTTCAGAACTCTTGAATGTTATACTCAAATAACATACTATTCGATCGCATTTCGTATGAAAAGACTAACAGTACTCGTAAGTTTGGCAATAATTCTCATGTTCCGTCGTCTTTTCTGCTGGAGGGTTAGTTAGTCTCGTTGAGTGTGCTTCTCACCTTGCACTGGTGTACTGCAGAGAAGCAAAAGCTGCAGTGTAGGCATCGCAATTTCGCATGTCTTGCTTCGCCACAGTGCACCCGCATGCTAAGAGGAAGGAGCTCCTCCAGAGCGAGACATGACACAATTCCTGAATACAACTTCGGCTTGTATATATGATAGACTATGATATCCTTGCGGTACATGTTTTCAGTGTGCGATTTAGTAAGGATAGCTCGATATTGCAAGAACATTTATATACCCTTTTGTATGTTTATTTATTTATGCCAACTTATTTTTTTCAGCTATCAATTTTATATAGATGAGTAAATTAGAACTAAATTGACAGGAGCAGTGGACTGAAGCTTGGGAAGAAACTTATTGAGCTCGGCGGGATTGTTTCCAAGTTTCGTTCATTTGACGTATCTGTTATGAAGTTCTAAAAATAAAATGTATCGATGTTCGTAATCAAATACAAGTGCATTGTTTTTTATCTGAATTATAAATTGCACTTTTATTACCTCCTAGAACTTGAATTTTTATATAAAACTGTGGATTGCAAGGTAAATAATGCATTATTAAACTTTCTTTTCGCATGAAAAGTGCACATTGTAATGTACGTGGCTACCATGGCACCATTTTAAGAAGTTTACTCCTAAAGCGGAGTAAACAGTTTAAGAACGGAAGTTTTTCAAGGCTTGTGACTACAGTCGACTCTCATTAATTCAAAATCTCTTAATTCAAAATTGCAGATAATTCAAACTAACATGCAGGTCCCATCCCATGCGTCTCTATAAGAGTGAAACTCCTGATAATTCAAACTTTGCTTTATTCAAAGAAATATTCAGCCCCCTCGACTTTGAATTGAGAGTCGACTGTATAGAAACAGCAGACTGAGCCGACAGCTGACAAATCATACCCCCGCCCCACGAGTTTCTGGAAACCAGTCAAGTCTGAAGCACTTGCCAGGCTTACTGCAATAGTACTGGTATGGAGAACTCTGAAACTTCTCAGCTCGGAATTATGCATCAGTGAATTGTTCAGCTATGCCATAGAAAAACACTTCCACTAACATATAAAACAGTTCATTGAGGCATAAAGAATACTGAAACAACTTGAGGATAGCAACCAGGCAACTTCTGTCGAGCCTGCTTTGCATCGGCACTATGACGCCAAGCTTCACCGCTTTGCACTGGTGCACGCGTGTAAAGTTTCCTCACTTTAAACCAGCTTCTCGGAAAAGCAGTTCACTCGCAGGACATATCTTGGTCAGCTCGGTAGGCTCAGAAGCTTACTGGGTTGGGTGCTTAATATATCGCTTCACTCCATGTTCCTAAAGTTTCAAAACTAGGGGATGGCACTTAGTGCAGCATAGGCACATGCCACGGTATTTTACAGTATGTATGCTTGATGCAGACTTGGACGTAGTTCAACTACTCTACTCAAACTACTGTAGTTTAACTACTTTTCCGAGTAACTTGGTAACTTTCAATTACAACTTTATTTGGGTAATTACTAGTTTAACTTAACTACATTTTTTAGGTAACTTCTACTCAAATTACAAACTACTTTCGAAATCTAGTGCTAATTTTGCTCACCACAAAAGTTTGAGCGCAGAAATAAATAAGACACCGGCGATGACATTTCCGAGCAAGGGGCCCCATGATATTCCGTTCCCACAAGCGTCCTTGGGCCAAGGTGGCGACGATTAGCCTAAACATAACACCGGCGTGCACGAACGCAGGCAGAGATGCTTAACAAGCGTTTTTCGGGTATTAACCTAATCCGGTAATGCACGCAGGCGCCGCACCTCCGGCTGCAACCGTGAAAGACGGGGACACTCCGAGGGTCGTTGTTTTCAAGTTTTCTGCCTTTAGTGAGTTCTTCCTCAAGCGGTTTGGGGGTTCTACGGGTATGCGCCACTGGAATGACCTCGGAGCTGGGCGCCTGTTCCCATAGTCGCCTCGTCGTCAGCGCATACTCCCTTGCAAAGCCGGACTTTCCCGCCCACAAACGCAGACACGGATAATCCGTTCACGGGAGCACCTTCCTGCTTCAAGCTACAACTGTACGAGCGACGATGCTTGTTCACGTAATCCTTCGCGTCCCTCCGATGCCGTAGAGGCCGGCCAAGATAGCGAGTCACCCTTGGGAAATCCTTTCGTTGTGCTCTTCGTTTCATCTTTTGTTAAACCAACAATCTTTTTTCTTCAGTAGCGTAGCACTATACTTCGTTCAGCTTCCGTCCGAGCGCAGCCAAAGGCTGAGGGACGGTTCCAACTTCGAGAAGAGCATTCCTACGCACCACAAAGTTGTCCGCAAAAGTAATATTTTTAAAAGTAACTGTTTTGTGCGTAAATGTTGCACAATATTCCGTATGTGTACTGCTGAGAATGATTTGCAACTAAGCGAATTAAATATCTGAAGTTTATGTTTTTATTAATAAATGTAAATGCATGTGGTTTGGTGAAAACACGTACATCCGCTGGCAACACGGCTGCAGCACTCGGTTTTTCTGTGTGATTTCGTTCCCGTAATGGCCGAATCATGTGCTTCGCTGCTTTCCTCAACCAGTCGCTTCAAAACGTCTTTTCGCAAGGCACGTGGGCGTCAGGCGCGAGAGGTCGTGATGATTGCCTACTTTGAAATTCGGCAGGAGACTCCGGCCGCGTCGTACAGCGAATGCACTGTAAACAAGAAAAGCGTCCGGGCCGTCACAACTCACTGATACGCGACGAAATCAGGGCACCCCTTTACCGCCGATCACATTGAGCGCCAGAAGCTGGTGGAAAGGACTGCGCCTCGAACCCCAGTATACATCCAGACAGTACAAGGAACATCAACGGCCGAGTCATCAGGCGCCTTGCAATGTATACTTACATCTCGAAACTATGCCGAAATGCCGAACAGGTGGAAAGCTCGGACACAGACGCCAGCGGCCAGCCTACGTACTGACATCCCCTGTGACTAAATTTCATAACGTGAAGGGCATTTTTAAACCTGTAGCAGACGATACCGTTGATATACCAGTAGCAGACGAAATAGTCGGCGAACGCGAGCAGCGCGGACGGCCAGCGGCGCAGCGGAGTGATACAAAAGTGCTGGCGAGATCGCATGACCTATTGCCTGCGTGTGATTGGCTCCGGACACACGTAGCTTTGGCTGCGCTCGGACGGAAGCTGAAACGAAGTATAGCACTGCAACGAAACGCGCAGTCGTCCGGATGATCTCATCGTCGTGGCGCGAGACTTGAACCCTTCACGGTCAGGTGCACTCGCTCAGCGTACTCTCCGAACGTCGTGGGTATAAAGAAGGGCCAGTCATAACAATCTGAAGTTGCCGAAGAAAAAATAAAAAAGGGGAGCTTTTATAAAGACCTCGCCGAGGCGACCTCAGATGTTCGTCATGGACACCGAAGTGCCGCACTCGCTTACCCGACCCTGCACAGCCTGTTTCTGAAATGCAACGCTGCCGTTCCCCCCAGCGCGTCGGTGGAACGTCTTTTTAGCTTGGCTGGGAACGTCTTTAGGAGGAAAAGGGGAAAACTCTCCGATAAGAACTTTAAAAGTCAATTGCTTCTGCGAGCGATTAAGCTATTTTGGTGAAAACGCAAGCCATAAAATGACTGCATTTATTTTAGGCTCGCGGGGTTTTCACGGATCAAAACTGCTGTTCATTTTGCTACCACAAAAATACAAAAAGTAACTTCGAAAGTAACTTCAAAGTAACTCGCTACTTTTTACAGTAGTTAGTAGTTTACTCAATTACTATTACGAATGCGTAATTTCTACTCTACTCCAATTACTTTTGGCGTCAATACTCAGTAACTTAACTTAACTACCTTTTTTGAGTAATTTGTACATGTCTGGCTTGATGTAGCTTAGCTGCTCTGAAGCCTGGGGAAAAGAGGACAACTTTTGCTCCATATATATTATGGTAAGCATATGTCAAGCACCTGCAGTTTGATGGCAGCAATCATGCACCCTCACCATTTGCAAAGGATGTCAGTATTTCATGATGACCGGTTGATTACACATGATGCCACTAATTGTTTGTGCTCCTGTCTGTCGACGTTCAGCAAGCTCATAGGTGAAATTAAGAGCAGAGACGGTCTGGAGGATGCGACTTAATAGAGCAGGAGACTAAGGAACTATATTTTAAACAACTAGTGCCTGCTAAATGCTTGCAAGAGAAATTACCTACAGAGGCAACCAGGACACTGTCCCAAGCTCAGCACTCAAGCTTCCAAGAATGCTGCAGATAGCTTCACCTAAAAACGGCCAGTAACAGAAAGGATTCCCAACTAACCCAATTTAGACACATTTATTTTTTGCATTCTGAATTGAGACTGCAAAACTCGCTATCCAGCAAAGTGACTTTTTGCCAAGCAATTTCGTATATCCTCCTTGTGCATGTCTAAAAGCCAGTACAAACTCTTAAAAACTGTTTTGCAGAAGATATTGTCCAGCCCACCTAAAGGAGCCCTACTCGTGACAAATTTATAGCACCCAACAGATACCACACATCTTATAACACGGTGTACAAATACACTGAGAATCGCACCCTCATTATGAGTAACTGGTTTTAGTCTCTTTGATAGTACTCAGTAAGTCAACTGATATAAGTGTCCTGCTTTCATGCTCTTTCTTTTATATCCTCCCTTCTTTTCTCGATGTCCTAGTGATGCACAGCTTGTGTGTGGCTAACAATATAGGCAACTCGCTAGTGTGCAAACAAGGAAGCCGGAAGCTCTGCTAGTCACTTTAGGAAACATGTTCCCAGTGTTTGTTCAGATTTTTTTGTCGTTACGCTTACAAGCGATAGTAGATCTCAAAGTATGCATGCACTGCTTCGATACTACTTTCCAAAACACCATATAATAAAATAACAAAGTGTGCAATAAGCCCACTTACGATCACTGCTACAGTGCCTCGAAGACAAGATGCATCGGAGGTCATACCTGGCCATCTCTGTCGGCATCTTCGGGGACCTCAGGGATGCAGTTGTAGTTTGCGGCAGCTCCAGGGTGCGAGATGCTGGCTCTCCGCTCGGCGGGAACCCTGTGCACCTCTGGCTTGCGGGCGATGGGAGTCTGCTCCTCCGTAGGTGGCAGGAACACTTCCTCACTGCCCTGCTCCTCCTACGAGTGATACACAGCACATGTATAAGCTGCCGCTCAGTCTCTTTGCGCAGAAGTAAACTTGGTACATCCAGAAAAATCAAATAGAACAATTATCCCGATTCATTGTCCGCGCAGTGTTTACAGCAAGCAGCAAGCCCAGAGGAGCAGAGGTGCAAGGTGAAGTGACCAATGGCTCAATTATGCATCAAACCTGTTATAAATGTGATTTACCTTTGTCCATTGTCCGTGCCTATCTCAGGATTACAATGAAAGACCTCTGCCGGAAAGTCTATATACTAAACATCACCTAGCATGACAGTGTTGCAGAGCCTCGTAAGGCGATGCTGTCAAACCAACACAGGGCATCTGGCCGGTCCCTGCTAAGCACCAGAAGCTTATTTGCACTACCTAAGGATCTCTTTATGTGCTACTAAGATCTCAGTAGCACTGTGTCTTTTTTACAGTAAGCCACCGTCAAACTGCTGCAACTTTGGCCCAAATTTGTACCTGCCAAATAAGAACCCATAAACTAGCGCTATGCTTCGCAGTGTCGAGGCAGCCATCTCACAAATCATGAAGCATGTCTTGAGAAATGGATGCCAAATGTATAACCACTCAGTGTTTTGCAACTGATTGGGGATGCTTGCTGAAACTTACCAATCTGGCCACTAAGAGGTAGACGATTTGGTCAGGTGTGCGAAGGAGACGGCGAGCTTCCTCAATCTCCACCCCTTGCACCTGGTGACCGTTAATGACGAGCAGTTCATCACCTCTCCGCAACTGGCCACTCCTGGGTGAACAAGGGGAAGCCAAGAGGTCAAGAAACGACTAACTACCACTACAATTGGTTTCGTTTTAAATTACTTCGTTGCAAAAACACGCGCATGAACACCAGTGTTGGGAAGTACTTTGTGTAGGTTTGGAAAACTTGTACTTTACTTGAAGTACATTCTTCGAGTAGTATTCTTCTCTGGTACTTTCCAAAGAATGTACAACTCCCGACTTCAAAGTACATTCTCCAAATTTGGTCAAGTGGCATTTATTATAACAAAATGATGATTTGTCAACTCTGAAGAAACACTGGGAGGGATATTCTACTCTCACCAGAAAGAAACGCAAGCAGAAGACACATCACCCTGTTTGTTTTCCCGCAGCATTTCAAACTCTCTCTACTTCTAGCTCAGTCAGCAAAGCAAGGAGCATAAAAGTATTTTATAGAGCCACGCACACGCACCCTTGTGTTTTCCACGCTTACCATGTGCTCAAGTCCTTGGCATTCCCAATACCATACACAACTTCTGAGGTCGGGTACAAAAGTTAACCAACCTCTAACAAGAAATGCCGTATCGCCATGTGAAAACACGTTATCGCCTTTTGAGATGTCATCTGGTCATTTCTCCGAGTGAAGTAATGGCGGCTATAAAACTAATACAAATAAGTACCTTGGAAGTTAATTGTGTTCAGTACTTCATCAGCGAGAGTAAGACAGCTATACACTGTGGCCGTTTCACTTTATCCAATATTCACCACCATTTGCAAAAAAAAACTGATGCACTTCCGATTACCCCTGGGGCAATGCATACAAGTTTAAAAAGAAAAACACTGTATACAGGAATGAAAGGACATCATAAAAGATTGTGTTCAAAAGTACTTGCACTTTACTTTGAAAGTACACTCTATTTATAGTACTTTACATCAAGAACATTGGGTCCAGTGTACTTACTACTTCACTTGAAGTACATATCCTCTCGCTAACTTTTTAGTTCACTTTAAGCACTTTTTAATTGTACTTTACTACCCAACACTGATAAGCATAGCATACAAAGAATGTAGTTGATTAATGTTGAAACCACTTTTCGGCAGCTCTCTACTTTTCAGCGGCTAAATCATTGGTCACGTCTTTAGCAATGAGAGGCCTCTTATCATATTTTCTATTTCTTCTCCTTCTATTTGCCACTGTTGACTTTGTTTTATATTTGTACCAGACTAAAAAAATATGCAAAGAATTCATGAAACTTATTTGTCAGCACTCGAGAATATCAAGATACTAAATATATTGGCATTACACATACTAAGCGATTCTCAGATTTTCCCGTTTAGTGACCTCCGTTCCAGAGTTTAAAGGTTAAAGTTATGATGCTGAACCTTTTATATTTGCCCTTCACTGCTGAAAAGAGTTTTATCACATAGAGATTACCTTTGTTATATAGAGCAATCTGCACAAAACAAAATACTAAAAAAACATGTGGCAGAAAGACTTTTTACAAAACTTTCGGAGCTAATACTGCAGTTATCATCATCTTCCCCAAGTACAACAACTGAGACACAAAAATCTATGTAAATCATTGCAACTTAGATACACATCTTGTCCTCAAACTGAGATTACTTCGAAATCAAATCAGAGTCCAAGTCACAATGTTAAATCAATGCCAACATGTACCTGGACCATCTCAAATGAAACCCCACATTTCCAAACCACAACAGAATATACTAAATGCACATGCAAGAGCACACAACATCCCACACGCTCCATTTCACCTTAGGGTGCACTGCAACGAACCCTGCGAGACATCCAAGCCAACCCAGCGCTCTAAGCATGCCATGCGGCTTCACACTACGCGTGTCGGCTCGAACCAATCGGAAATTCAAGCTAGGAATTTTCTCCGGTAGGATGCCGGAGAAAATGCTGGAGTGTCTGCCGCAATACATTGGGAGGTGAAATGGAGTATAGACCTTTTCCCTTTACCCGTGTTCCGAAACAAGGGATGAACAAAAAGAGCAAGGCATTACAAAAGAGGCGAAACAGGAAGAAGCGGCAGTCGTGATTAGAATGAAAACACCTCCCAGTAGCATGAAGAGAACAAAACAATATTTTCCCCATACCGGAAGTTCCACGACTCAAGACGGCAATGCCCGTGCTGAAAAGGTCTATAGATCAATGTTGCCGCAAGCCTCACCTCGCGGCCGGACCATCTTCCTCCAGATCTGCCACGACGTATCCGAGCACGCCTCGATCAGGGCTGTACTTCCCCTTGATGTAGACTCCCAGCTCCCCTCTGGCATCTTTGGTCAACTGCACGCTGAGCACCCGAGACCCCACGGGGGCCCTCTGCTCCGCGGCCACCCGCTGTCCCTCCAGCTGCGCCTCCAGCCACACACGACGACGCACATCAATGGCACTGGCAGCCCTCGCGCCCATCTCCACTTCGTCTGCCGAGAGTATGTCAAGGCACTGGACGCTCGACCACGAGGACGCGCTCTTGAGCCGGGGCTCGTCCCCGTCTTCGGCCGAGCGTCCGAGTAGCGGCGACTCGAAGAGGCTGCTGCGGTTGCGCGGCTCAGAGCCCTTCTTCCACCGGTTTCGCAAGAGCTTGCGGTCCAGGGTCCATGCACGGAACTGTTCCAGCTTGGAGGTGGGGTTGGAGCTCCGGCGCTCCGGGCGAGGAGATGCCGACGCGGAGGACTCAGCGTCCTTGGCAGAGGAGGAACTGTTCGTGCTGTCCCGGCGGAGCACCGAGAAGAGGGACTGCGTCTTGCAGCGCAGGCTCTTGGAGTCGTAGGACGGCGTGGAAGAGTGGCTCTTGGTGGACTCGGGCCTGGGATTGTTGAAGAAAGCGAGCTTGTGGCGAGGGCAACATAAAACTGGTCGACTTACTTCCGGTCACCTCCACTATCTTTGGAATGCGTGAAGTGAACACTTCTTGACTTGTGGCACATTCTTGCAATTGCCCCTCTGTCTGTATGCTGATGTGCAAGCAGAGGGCACAAGAACATACGGTATTCACCATAGCCCCTCATCATAGGCATCTCAGTTTTATATATAAAGTAATTATATATCGATAATGGACTCGAAAACTCTCTAATATTGTTACATATGAAAATTGCTGAAAAAAGTGGGAGTACCGGAGTACCTTACCTCCCCGTCTCATGAAATTATTGTTTCAAATCTGTATATGGCAAAAGGTATATGTCAAACTCATTGCATTGCCAATATTAACTGAACGACAGGAGAAAATATTGAAGAGGAATGTGCATAGTGCCACCCGTCCCAAATTATTTCCGCTTATCAGGAGTTCCTCATATCGTAACCCTACTGAAAGCTACATAAAAAGGGGTGAATTTGTTTCTGTTCAAATACTGGTGTTCCTACAAGTGTCCTTAAAGGGTTTTTACTCTACTCGGATCACATATTCCACCAGTCCCAAATCCATATCAAAAGTTCTGAAGGCTAATATATTAAAACTGAAAATTGCTTCACTTAAAAGTCGTACGAGTGAAACACAACTGCAGTCTTTAACCTACAACGCAATACTGAAACTGAGAAATTTATATCTAGAAATCTCGTCATGATCACGAGCGCAGATCCACTACGACCCTCACCTGGCGTGGCTGTTGTCGGACCTGCCACCTTCCGAGCCCCTGGATGTATGCGGCGTTGTCGCCGCCGCCTGGAGCGAAATGCGCTGGAGAATCGCAGCCGCGGGCGCTGCACATTGGAGCCCTCGGGGGCCGAGCTGCGCAGCGGCCGGGGGGGCACAGCGGGGGCCGAGGGGGACATGGGGGGGCGGCAGCGCCCCTACATCTCCTCAGCAGGGCTGTCGTCGCCCCCGTTCTTGGTGCCGTCGCTCTCGTAGCCGGACTCGTCCGAGCGGTGCTGCGTCGAACTGGCCAGGCTGGCCGTGTCGGAACCGGCCTGCCGCGCCAGCTCGGCCTCCAGCACAGAGCCCAGTCCCGCCGAAGAACCGGGGGCTTGGGCACCTCCGCCTCGGCCTCCAAGCGCTCCAGGTCCTCGGAACTGGAGGAAGAACAACGCCATGGTTGGAGAGTGACGAACTGACGGTACGTGAAACTCGCAGGATGGCCCCCCGCATTACGTCCTACCTTACGGTGGACCGGGGGTGCTACGAGCCGTCCCGGGCAATCAAGTGCCGTGAATGTATCGCGCAACCTATACGCCCCGCGTGTTCCTCGCCTCACCCAAGCGTCACGTGACCCTCACGGTGCACTTCGATGGCTCGTATCGGTTAGTCATTACGTGAAGCGGAGTATGGTTTCGCAGTGCATAGAAAAATATTGATGATGTGTGCAAAACGGTGCGTGAATTTAATCACTCATTGAAATGTGATAACCTGTTGCTGTTTCCGTAATAAGCGATTTGGCTAACATGGTGCATTCTGTATCCTTGAATCATTAATGTGCATCGCGCGGTAGCACGACGAATGCCTGCCAGCATGACCATCCAAACAGACGGATGGAAATCATACTGAGTTAAATTAAACCGTTGGGCTAGTTGACTACACAGTGTAAAGGACAAGAACAAGGTAAGGATGAAAGCGAAAAAGACAAAGACAAGAACAAAAGCACTTCTCCTGTCTCATTCTACCTCTTGTCCTTGTCCTTTGTACTTTAGATTTTACGTCATACTCAGGACCGATTCCTGGGTTCTCAAGTGTGTTGTGAACCAAATCCAACACAATCAAACATCCTCCCTCGTGTTAAAGAGCTTTTCTTGTCTTACTGTGCTTCAGCATATGGCAGTATGCTCTACCGAAATAAAATTTTGCAACGTGTCCAGCACATTACTTGGGGAAATACACATTTCATTTCTTTATGCCAAAACAAAATGGCTATTTGTGATGCACGCAGATCATCATTATGTCTCATCAAGTGTATGCACCAAAGAAACTTATGCTGTAGTATGCACCCCCTCTGTGCCACGTGTATGTGCCGCAGGGAGAGTACATTGGGCAGGTTTTTTATTCATTCTTCTGAATGCACTGCAGATGTCGTTAAACTCTTTTTTTTTTAGCTCTGGAGACATTTATTGACAGAAATTATGGCAGTAAAGTTCCAATCATGCTGCATGTAAAATATGCCATTTTAGAAGTAGCACTGATGAAAGACTGAATTATTTTACAAGGCAATCTGTTGATGGTTGTAAATAATTAGACAGCCAGGAAATAGAGTGGATGTTCTAAATAATCCACACTGTCCCCTCCCCCCCCCAAAAAAAAAAAAAAGATTTAACTTTTTATTTTTATGGTTTTTTAAAGTTGGATAGTGTTTATTTGTTTATTTTTCATGCCTTTAGGTAGTTAAGAGCAAAGTAATGACTCTGACAGAAAACAAAACTTTGCACTTGTGGCACCAATGTTTTCTTTTTCAGCTCGTAGATGTATCCTGCAGCTCTTTTTGAACATTAGTTCGAGATTTTAACACACAAACGCACACATATATATATATATACATATATATATATATATATGTATGTATATATACCGTAATATCCCGAGTCATCGTCCATCTTCGATTCATCGCCCACCCCCTTTTTGGGCAAATATCGGTTTCCAGATAAACACCGAGTGATCGCCCACCCCTAAAAGTTCTGCAACACGAACTCCGCGATCCGCGAACGTTCACTCCACCTGAATGACGCGTCCGCAGACCTTACAGTTGAAGGACGTCCGTGACAAAGTAAAATGAAGGAGGGAAAGACACTTCTCTTTGTTTATGCATTTCCTCCCCGATTTCCGCGACCCCGAAGTCGTAGTACTTGCGTGCCAAAGGATATCAGAATGAAACTGTTTTGCTGTCAAAAAGCTCGTTCGGACAAAAGAAATCAGTCGGAAAGTTGACACCAGCAGTAACCCGTTCAGGAATCGCGAGGTCAGCGAACGTCCCATATCCTGGAATGTAACCGCGGAGTGCAACTGCGGTCAAGGTATTGCTCCACCATATTAAGGTCACCGCAAACCCGCTTCTTCTCCCGGAACGTCGCGACCGCGGTTGGTAAGGTTGTGCAATGTTTAAGACAAAGCCAACGGGTAAATGAAGATTGGCTGGAACGCCGCACACAGACGTTAGTAGAGCATCCGATTTCGAGCTCCGTGTCCGTGGTGCCGTTTACGCCACGCAGCCACGCCACCTCAACCCGCGTTGATAGCACGCCGCGCAGCGGATGCACGTATGTATGCACCAAACCAGAGCAACAAGAAAGTTGCGAAAGCGCCTGCTCCTTGCGATTGACAAGGCGCCCGACTTAGCCCGACGAAGTATTTTCCAACGCCGATCGCCGGCTTTCGCTTCCCCAACATCGTTTCGCTTTTTCGTCCGCTTGCTCGCTCACTCATTACGCCTAATTAATTTTTCTATTTTTTATTAACTTTTTTTAACTGACGAAGGGAACATAGCAGTGATAGAAACGGAACAAACGTCCGTGCTGTATGCCGGCGGCTGTGTCCATCGCAGCGTATGCAAGCAACCGACTATGCGGAGTAAAACGTTCTTTCATGAGCACCTCTTGCATAAAACAATGAAACTAATTCGAGTTTTCAGTTTAATGTATCTCTTGTGCAGCCGCGCTAGTTACGTACAGAAAAATGGGAGTCTTTTCAACTTTTTGTATACTTTTTGTGCTTGCCCATCGAGACAGGGCCTACACCACTTTTTTTAACTAATTTCAGGCGGCAGGGGGCTGGGCGATTACGCGGGATATCACGTATGTATATATATAGTGCTGTTTTGGAAAACGTTTGTAAACCCACCACTTGCTAAAATGCCTCACGGCAATGAAAGACTAATTGCAAAGAAATTTTGAAAAATGCAGCCCTATAATGACCCACACAAAAAGATAACGCGAAGAATATTCCCTCAGCCGAGCATTTTAACATTCCTTGGGGTTAAAGTCTATCAGGTTTTGATGTTGCTCTATCCTCCACAAACAATAATGAGTTGCTGAAAGATAACCATGGGAGCCAAGTCACAGAGCGATGGGGTCCGGAAGCTTTATAACAACGAAATGTTTCCCGACAGCTGCATTCTCCCAAGTTCAAGGTCAGACACTGACTCAGTTTCAGCAGGAAGTCCCTTATCAAAAGCTCATTAGAGCAGAAAAGTTTCACAGGTTCCGGCATTTTGAAATTCTCTTCTCTATCCCCTGGATGCATTTGTAGTTCCACAAAAACATAAAGGCCCGTTCACACACTTGTGACCGACTGAGATAAGACCAGTTTTTAAGCCTCCTGTGACGGTTTACGACCAGCTGCATTGCTACGCAGCCGGTCGTAAGCTGTCACAAGAGGCTTAAAACCCGGTCTTGTCTCGGTCGGTGGTGGTGGTCTCAGTCGGTGTGTAAACGGGCCTTTAGAGGGAACCTTATTCAACATTTGCAAACAATGAAAATCTAATGTTGCAACAAGCTAATGTTCATTCATATTGAATGGTACAGCTGCAACGGAAAAAGAGTAGCACAAGTGACCTATGACCGGAGCGGCAAAATCGCGACACGCGGCGCTCTTGTTCCCAAGCGTGCCGATAGCGAGAGTGCTAGTCATGTACTATATCTCAACGCGGGGGTGGCCGGCAGAAAATTGAGGGATAAGATAGCTGTTAAAATAAGGGCTTTAGGATGGGCTGTTTTCTGCCGGCCGCCCCCACGTTGAGACATGGAACATGACTGGCACTCTCGCTATCGGCGCGCTCGGGAACAATAGCGCCACGTGTCGCGATTTTGCCGCTCCGGTCGTCGGTCACTTGTGCTACTCTTTTTCCGTTGCAGCTGTACAGGGGCTGCTTCCAGTATTTCATCACAATTTTCAAGAATTATATTTCATCAAAAACTCGCCGACCACTTAAGTAGGGTAAAATTAGTGCCAAGTAAAATGTCATCTTCTGCCAAAGGAGAGATTTCTGCACATGCACACAAGTTCCTGCAGGCATAACTTTTTGTTCGTATTTAATAAGAGAGAGATCAATGAGCCCTTGAAAAACAAGCCAGGCAGTTCTTGCCGATATTTTTAATGAACCCTTTGCAGCAACTCTGGTTTATTACCACGCGAGAACCGCCGCTTGGGAATCGGATGTTCAAACAACTCCCGTTTACTATCGTGTTAAGATGCACGCACTAGTCCTAAAGCTTTGTTGTTTTTTTCTCAGCAAACATGCTATCTCCAGCGAAAAAAAAAAATTACGTAGTGTATTGACATTATAATCTATTTTTGATCGAGCCAGAAAAACAATTAGTTTGTTGAGGTCCTAATGTCCTTCCCTGATGCTCTTGGCCTGCCATTGCATAATAAAAAATATTTTCATAAAAGAAAAGGTTATTGCATATGTAATGGGTGAAATCTGAAACTCACTAAACACGTTTAAAAAATAGGAGGCAGGTTAAAACTAGCAAGGGTTTTTAGTGAGCAGTGTTGTCAATTCCTCAAAGAAAAGCAAAGGTGTCTACAGTTCCTCGACCCTTTACAACTGCAAATAACTACCTTCTATACAATTAATTAGGGCCCTAAATGTGAATAAAAAATAGTCGTTTTTGAGCAAGTCACCCTATCCTCCAAACAAACAAATTAAATTCATACACGTGTAGCTCGTCGTACGCACCGCCAAGCACCCTTAGCACGTAGCCCTTCCAACCCCAGCACCAACGAGACTTTCATGAAAGCATGTCATCAAACCTTCCCCTCCTGCACCACCATCGTCTTGGCCCCGGCACGCCCGAAGAAGAATGCCTACTCACCCGTTGCCGGTAGCCCTGCAGCAGTCAGAACAGCAATCTCCAGAAGGCGTAGACACCACGTCCTCTGTGCAGGAATCCCTTTCCAAGGCTGCATCAATGAGAAGGGCAGAGGTAGACCTACTCCTGTACATTCCCCGAAGGCGTGACACGGAGGGCGCCATTTTTCTGTCATCGTCACCGTCCTCTTCCAAGGGTGCATCCTGAAGGCACTCCACACTGCGAGAAGTCTCCCTGCACAGAGTGTCGGGCACAGATATCCTCGGCGGGACCACGGGCACTGTGAAGGGGGTCAGGCGCTGAGAGGGCCAGTCCAGGCACGGACGACCTTCGTCAATGGAGCATGGCACTGTCACCTGGGGCAGTGAGTACTTGTGCGGTCCCACGCAAGTCTTGCGTCCCACCCGCGAGAATGGGAAACCTATAAAAAAGGCAAGGTGAGAGAACTTAGTTGCCGACAGTGGAACTCACAATCAACTAGTTGACTGCAGCAATAAGAACATTTCTACTGCTTCTAGACATGGCCAATCAATTGCAGGAGCTGAGCCTGACTCCACTACTGGATGCCAATGATGTTTCACATCGATGGGCTTTCATGAAATGACCAATTTTAGCTGATATTATGTTAGGCTGCTGATCTTAAGCGTTGCTGCCCTTTCCAATGCAAGAAATACTACAAAGGTTTGACCGTCCTTCAAGCCTTTCTCGAAGCCATAACCATTGTGCAGCATGCTCTCTGACATAGAACTACGTCTTTCTCCGCGGTTCGAAGGGGGTGCGAAGTTAAGAGCTCGATGTCATGAAAACACGGTCACGGAAGTGACGTCATACATCCCTGTCATGAAAACACGGTCACGGAAGTGACGTCATACAGACATCGCCGTGCTCCCTGACGACGCGCCCCGCGGATATCTGTTTACAGATCTCCGCGGGGCGCGTCGTCAGGCAGCAAAAACAAACAAAAAACAAAACAAAGCAAAAACAAATGATCTGTTTACATTCAATGTAAACAGATCATTTGTTTTTTGCTTGTTATTCTCCAATGTCATTTCTACTGCTTTGACATGTCCAGTCGTTCCTAACGTCAGCACTGCACGAATATGCGTGGACTTCAGGGGAAGCTCCTCCCCGCGCTTTCCACCTTAGCAGAGCGAATGCTGGAGAGCAGGCCGCCTCCTCTCCAGCGTTCGCTCTGCTAATGTGGGAAAAGGTGAGAGGAGCTGCCACTTTACTCTTAACCTGTCACCGACAATAGGTGCCAACCAGGGACTCTAAACTCGTCAAACAAGAAGTTGGGGCCAAAGTTGACGGAGCGCACCGATTGGCCTATCAGGACGATGACTTCGCGCTTTTGTCGCCGAAGTTCAGTCAGCGCGCTCCGCGATATTTCGGTTCTAACTTTGGGCTTGACAAATCTAGAGCCCTGATGAAACCAAATGAAACTCGCCAGACGCGCTGCCGCCCCCGCCCCTCTATCATCTCTCCCTTTCCCACTCCCCCCCCTTTCACAAGTAAAGCTTCCGGAGCCTTTTGCCAATTGTTTGCACGCGCACGTGGAAAATGACACCAAAATGACGAGTCATCGAAGCAAGGACGCGGACGATCCCCGCTGTGACATATTCCAGCCAGGCGCATTAAAATATATATATAACACCGTTCCCGGAAAACTGATGATTCATCGGTCGCACGTCGCGCACCGACGAACGCGGCAAGAATAATACCGTTCCTCTCACGCAACGCCGACGGACATCGAACCGTTCAAACAAATAGCAGCGGGAGAACAAAAGCGAGTTGCACACCCGCGCCCACCAAACGAAGGGATGTGCACAGAACCACGAGAACAATGGCCGGAGAACGGTTGTTACGTCACCGTCCCGACCAACGCAAGACGTGGGCACACTACCGATGGTCAGACCACCTACCCCTACTACCCGGTAACACTTCCTCCGAGTTTCTCCAAGCGGCCTACATATATGGAAAACGCGTACTCGCCGAGGTACTCGGAATGGTATAGCGAGTGAGAAGCTGACAGTGCGGTGGAAGCTACGTGCTCGTTAGATTAGTCCTACCTTTTTCGCCACATGGTCACCCTTCCCCCCTATCCACGAGCAGAGAGCGGGCTCAGGTGAGGCAAGGGAAGCAGTTGATTCGTCCGGCGAGCTCCCTAGCTCCGATCGCACTGTCAGCTTAGGGGCAGAGCACACAGACACAGGAAGTGAGCGGCGTCGGTTGCCGTGGGAGCGGAACAGCGGAAACTTGCCTGCCTGCTTGCCCATAGCTGCGATTTCCTTTCGTTTCGACGGACGCGAGGTTGAATCAGAGAGTGTACACGTGTGACGACATTTGAACACGGGGGGGGGGGGGGGGGAGTAATTCGGGACTCTTCAACTCTTCCGGGATTAGTCCGATTTCACTGGTTGGAAAAGGTACGCTGTACACACCTTTTTTCATGTTGTGAACAGATTTGTTGAAGCTTAATATTTCGAGAGCCTGCTGTTTACTTATCGTCTTTAATTTACGATTTAACATACTGCACGTTTCAAAACAGCGAAGAAGGCGACAAGGAACTCGCCTTGCTCGGAATGTGCTAAAGGATTGTTAGACGTGAGAAATTATTTTGCTTGACAAGACAGTTCTCCAAATAATAAGGCCGACCTCGTTGCTTGCCCTTATTTTTACCCTTTCTTTTATATTTCTTAAAGATCGAGGTAGCGAATAAAAATAAGGTCCCGATACTTCTAAACATGTGTTACGTTGGCTCAGAAGCTTAGCTCTCGCACTGGCCACCACTTCCGGTTTGAAAGAACCAGAAAGCTTAAAATGTGAAAAGTCGAAGAACGATGGGTTTTTTTTTTTTCTTGGGAGTATAGAAACTTAAAATCATATGCTTAGGCTACAGCCGACAGGAAATGTCCATATTTCAGCGCGTGCACCAAATTTCTGAAATACATATTCAAGTCTAATTCTTCGTGGTCCATCTCTCCAAATGACCTTGCGGCCCGCAAAGGTCATTCTGAGACCAAGTTGCGGCCCACGGTTCGGGACATGCCATCCATCACGCCGGATGTACAGAAGCAGGCACACGTCGTCCATCGTTTTCTTGGCTTGCTAGTCGCGCCCTCCCCAAAACACACGACACAAGAGCGCATCCGTGGGCCTCAACGCCCAGATTAGAGCCGGACGAAAAGTGGAGTGTGTCACCAAGCCGCAGTGAGGAGAGATCTTCGCGGAGAGACCTGACCACTCAACGTCGTGTACACACCCAACTGGTAGAATGGCTCCCCTCCTAGCACAAGACGAGATAAGAAGGGCCCCTCGGAGTGAGATACCCGCAGGGGCCCCTCGAAGCGTTCAGCCGTGCCGACGAGGCTCCGCGATAGCGCGTCAGCGGCCAAGGCCGGTCTGGCCCCTCCGTGAGAGGAACCTCGCCCTCCAACGAGGGACATCGAGCCGGTCAGTCCGTCTAAAAATCAATCTAGCCCTGATGGACAAACAGCCCGCGCTTGAGACGAGTTGGAAGATAAACCGCGCTCAGACTTTTCTCAGTGCAGGGTAAAGTACGTGGTAATCACTGACCGCCATAGATGAGTCCGCCTAAGTTCAGCGCAGGCTCGAAGCAAACAGCATACTTATCGTCTGCCAAGAACAGCCCACTGTTAGCACGTGCTGAGCAGCGACGGACACAGCTATTGCGTCCAGCAGACTTGTACGCAATCCGTTACAAGTAACGAAATTACTTGCAATCCCTTACATTTATCAGTAATTTTGTAACGGAATAATTACGTAGTTCAAGTAATTGTACAGTAATTTCCGTACTTTTTTTACGCAAGGGAATTATTGTAATCCGATACATCAGTGTTTTTTTAACCACTGATGTTTCGCGGACTCTTGTGGATCGGCGGAGATGATGGAGGACCCCGTTTGTGGTGAGGAGAAGGAAAAATTATTGGTTAATTATAAAAGTGATCTAATAAATAGATATAACTAAAGTGATCTAATAAATAGATATAACTAAGGGCTAGTGTGAAGTAGACTTCTCTTATTGAAATATACACGAAAACTCCCGTTGGAACGTTTATTCTCAATCTGATAAAAGACAACTTTTATTGCCGGGAGGAAGGGCTTCGCGGACACCTATAGATGCCTTCGCGGACCCCAATTTGAAAACCACTGCGATACATATTTGTTTTCATACACGGAGGAAAAAGGGCGGAAACTTTCATACACGAAGGAAAAAGGGACGAAATGAGAACACTGTGAAGGTATTTCGGCTGCGCTCAATGGCTACAGAGGTCGCGTAAAGGCATCCGAACTTCCGGGTCGTTTCGGTCGTTTTAGTGCCAATTTGCCTGACGCTTCGCTGAGAGTAGCTCAAGAAGGCAACTCTCGCGAGGAAACACGTTATCGACTTCCAGGAAATTCATCAGACGGTCGCGCCTCGATATTGGAACTGTTAAAGAGGAACTACCGAGGTACTCGAGATAATCCATCTGAATGGGAAAACTGCCTTTCCTAACAGCAGGCTAAGCTATCGCCTGACCACTGTACTCTTCTAGAACAGACCATAAAGTGTGACCGGACTGAAGCCCTTTGATAATCGATACCTACTTTTAGAAGTAACGAATTCTAACACTGAGGCGATCCGGTACATCTTGGCTTCTCCAAAGATATTTTAGGACGCGACACAGCAACCCTCGAAACTCAACAAGCCATATATAACGCGTAACCCCTCGCCCCCCCCCCTCCCCCCGGCGCCTCCAAAACTCGCCCAAGAAATGACAAACTGCACTGTCTAAATGAAAAAATTAATGAACCTTGGAAACATAGATGGTATTACATATGTTTAGACGCAATAACCGCGATTGACGCGATATTTGCAAAATCGAAAACATAAAAAAAAGCGGAAATGAAAGTTTTATTTTTGCTTTCATCTGATAGTAATAACTTCTGCCAGACAAACCGAATCCGCCGTGAAGTTGGCTTTTAAACCGCGATGGACTCCACCCGCTACATATTTTGACTTCTTGAACCTATTGATATTGGGTATCTTAATTCATATGGGATCTCTGAACTCGTATGCGATCTCTTGAGCTACAAAATGTCCATCAAAAAAATCTACAAAAACTCCTTCCTACCGAAAAAAAAAAAAGGTGTTTAATGCTTATTTTCCGCCCAAATGTAGCGCCAGCCGACAGAACCAGATGCCAAAGTTTCGGAACAAACCGTTCTAATTAAAAAGTTACAAGCGATTTTCCGAATTTTTCAGTAAAAATATAAGGCCAGTTTTTTTTCTTTTTTTTTTCTTTTCTTTGGTAATTGCAGCGCCTTGAGCTCCATGTATCTGAGAGCATTTTCCCATTGAAACTTTTAAGAAAATCGCTCAACTTTCGAGGTAAGGCGACAATGTTTTTTACGCTGAAAATGAGAAATTCAGCCAGAGCGGTACCACTGCCAGCCTAGGGTCTTTAACGTCCATCACGCAGTATAGTGATACACGACCGCACGCCGGGTACGATGCTCCCACGAGACAAGTATAGGGCCAGAGGTCTCAATATTATTGAAAACGTCCCCCACCGCCCTTTCCCCCAACCAGATCGAAACGGGCAGGGCTGGCGACTGAACCCAGGATCCTTGAGATCTGCAGAGCGAGCTTTCGCTCCACGTGCCGCGATCTGCGGTGCGCTAACCCTAACCACAGAAGGCCCAGCGGATGTTCGCACCGATGAGGTTCCATCGAATACTGACAAAGGGTACACAGTGCTGGCATGCGTCGACAAGGGACACGGGAGAGGCAGGAGGTTCGACGTGCTGCACGCCCTCCGAAAGGTCCCGGCTATGTTCATTTTCACCTTCCAATGGACCGTAGTGGAGGCTACACGAGCCATCCTAGGCAATCCAACGCTTTCAGCGTATCACGTGACTCGGCAGCCCCGCGCTTCTCTCTCGCTGCGCGCCCCTCCGACGGGATATCTGGTACCCTTCGCCGCGGTCCAACATAGGGCGAAACGCGGGCGACGGGTGCAAAAAAACGGTCGGCAAGCAGGCCGAACTCGCTCACGGTCGCTGGCCACGCAACCCAGTTCGAGAAAGCGTGACTACGCGGATCATCCTCCGCCGCCGCCGCAGTCATGGAAAAAGAAAACTGGCGCACCGGGTCTTCGGGACGAGACAGAAGACAAATAAAATATATATATAGATATATACATCCCCCTCTTCTTTCCTCGTCTTTTTAGAAAGTCGTCGAGCGCTCCACTTCTTTTCATCACTGGATGGTTTCTCAGGCGCACGCACCTCAGCTTTGTTCCGCGGGCCGCCAACAACATAGATCTCTCGTCTCGGGTCTCGTTTGGAGCCGACGAGGTCGTGATTCGGTAAGCGACTGGAGGAGGACTATGAAGGAAATAGAAAAAATAAAAATAAAGGGAAAGCGAATCCATCTATACCAGGAGACTCGCGTGGCGTTCCCTCGTTACCAGTCGGAAAAGGTGAATCAAAAAAGAAACGGAATAGCTCAGAAACCAGGCTGTCCAGAATGATCAGCTGTATAGTTGCCGAGGGCTGCTTGTTCCTGCAGAGTCGACTACTGCCGCTACTGCGCGCTTCCATCTTTGTCTAACTGCGCTGTGGGACGCGTCGTGAGCATGACGCGATATCCGATATCTGCTGCGGGACATCGGATCGGTCGCGCATGCGTCCACAGCCCGGTGGCTCAGCATTTTGCGCCCCTGGCTGATAATCGCTGGAAAGGTGCGTATCACTTGCGGTGCCACCAGGGTGGAGAACAATCGTGTTTATTTGTAATATTCGAATAAATCGGATTTATTTCACTTGGAATCTGCTATTATTTTATTTTATTCCGATTGATTCGAATCACTGTACCTCGAAAATAGTGATTATGAGGAGATGTACTTTAAACATGGCGGATTAATTGGTCAATCCATCCGATCGCTGATAATAATGCCGAGGAGATAATCACTGCAAGATGCAGAGGCAACACATTATTGATCTAAACGCGCCATGTCTAAACCCCGGAAACGCATTCTCGATCTATATGAATGATATAAAGAAATAATGTAGAGACAAAAACCACTCTATCTGTTTTTTTGTTTAATTTGCTACAATGTTTTTTTTCTTTTATTCATGTTTTGAGTTGCTTTAATAGGAGATTAATTTTCTAGCTTTTCGTCTCTTTCGCATTCTGATTTACTTTACTTGCCTGACAAACGAAGGGGACGGCAGAAAGAAAGCTCTTTGCTCCAATTACTCGGAAGAACGCTGCTATAATATATTTTCTTTCACTCATAATCTTTTGATTTAAATATAAACAAATGCACATATAAAGGAAGCACCGAGCGATAAATAAATAATAAATAAAAATATTTCTTTCTTTTTACTTTTTTTAGAAGGGTTTGATTCAAATTATTATAGCAAAATGATTTAAATCATGATTTAAATTATCATATAGAATATCACGATTTAAATCATCGTGAGTATTATTCCCCACGCAGAGTACAAAAAAAACGTGTCGACAGCTACAGAATTTATAAGCAATAATAATAACACAGTATACTTACGAACAACCAGCCGAACAAAATTTAATATCGTCTTGTGACCAGACATGTACACGTTACCCCCAAAACACAGTTACTCGTTACTCGCTCAAAAAGTAACTGAATACGTGACTCGCTACCGATTCTCACTACGCAACGCGTTGCTTTACCTCAAAAGCAACGAGACTTCTTTTTCTCATTACTTTGACGACCAAATACACAACTGGTTTTGTTTTGTTGTCTTCTCACTGGTCGTTGCTCTTAAGCAGTAGCTGCCTCTCGAAGTTTTCACCAGTTATGCATTCCCGTCTTCCTTGGGATGGCGACACTGATGAGTTGTTCTACCGACGCGCTCGAAGGAACGGCAGTGTTAGCGCTTCAGGAAGAGCTGGTGAGTCTGGCATTCCCATCTCTGTTTTATTCTCTCTGCTTCTAAACTTCGAAGTTGACAATGGGTTCTGTGCCTTCCCGCGTTGGCAAACTCCGGGTTCACATTCGGCCTGTGCACGATTCGAGAAGGTTCAACCAACGAACCTTATTGTGTTAGCTGGGTGAAGGACATTCCCAGCTGTAGAGTTTAGTACAGCAATGTTTATCGCTGGATACGTCAGTCGAACTGTTCGACTGAAGTGTTCAGCGATAAACGTTGCTATACTGTCATACTGTTTAGCTGTTTTTTTTTTTTTTCGGGTTGCCCATCTGCTTTTGTCGGAATAGACGCGTACTCAGGTTACAATTCAAACGAGGCTGTTTAAAGGGCATTGTACACGTTACTCCACAAAAGCAACGAAATACCGTCACTCGTTACTTGGCCTAAAAAGTAACTAAGTACGTTACTCCTTCCTTTTCTAGAAAAGTAATTAAATACGTCACTCGTTAACGAAAAAGGAAACCACGTAGAAGTAACTCGTTAAACAACCCGGCTGAGGGTGTGCGCGAGCAGAGCACGAGCTGTCTCGTGAACTGGCGCCTGCCTCCTATGGACCGCAGTTATGGCGGCGTCGCACCTGCGCGGAACGTTTTGTGAGATCTGCCTATTCCCACGACACGCGACGATTGGTACATCCCTATTACGTGGAATTCGATTAAATACCACTGTCGCCTGTCACGCAAAATGTTGCGTGACGGTATCTTACATCGCCCATATATAGCCGTGCTGGGAACAAGAACAAAATTCGGTACCTCCGATCATAGGTCCTCGTCGGAACGAGGACTTCACCATCCGACAAAGAGACACAATCAAATTTTATTCAAAGTTTGAAACACAAGAGACACAACCAACATGTACCGAAAGCAACCATCTTTCACTCTATTTCATCTCTCTCTCTCCCAAGCGTAGAGGAATGAAGAAAAAACTGAAAAGGAAATTAGCATCGCCACCGTCAAAGCAGCCCCCACTGGAACCCAAAGTAGAGTTGGAAGCAAGAGACATTCATCCCGTTCCGGAGGCGCGCCTTCTCATGACAACAAAGCACCTCCGACGCCCTGACGTCAGGGTGCGGGGACAGAGTCTCCCACGGAAGGAAGATATCACCACGGGCGACGCAAGATCCCCCACCCTCCAACGGGGGCGTACAAACAGAAAAGAGACGAGAAGAAAACACCAACACGGAGGAACTCGAGGAACTGAAACTAGAGAGAAGCAGAGAGAAAGAAAGAGAAGCAAGCATCGTCGACAAGCATGCCTCGGTCTGCAGCGTGGAAGGGAGGGAGCAAAGGACGCGTATGGCGGCCGTACGGACGAGCCGAGCCAGAGACCGACCTTGTCCCAAGGACGCCGAGTGGGAGAGCAACTTGGCCTCTGCCCCTCGCCCAAAGCAAAGATGGCGACCCTCTCCACGCCAGCAGCAGCCGCTCGTTGTTTGTGAGAAGCAGACGACCCTCCTCGGTCGCCGTCCGACTTCCCCATATTTCCTACTCTACGGCTCTACGTCGGTTCTCCTTACCATGAAAATAAAAAAAAAGTTACGTTCGTTCAAGGGCTTATTGTATACAGTAGAAAAAGGAAACACAATCAGCTCAATGACCGGATAGAGGAAGGCATAAAGTTATATGGTCCATGAGGGTATTGGCACTCAACATGGGCACCATCATGTTCCGCGACAAACATCGAAACCCTTGTCCACTTCTTGCAACACACAAATCAACGTGTCGTCCCCGTTTCGTCTTATTGAAATCAAAGCTTCAAAATTCGATTTCAGATCTTGAATAGTCTGATGCATAGGTCGGGGGACTTTCAGGAACTTACAACCTACCTCTATCTAGTGATGTGCGGAATGTGTTTCTGTCATTTACAAACTATTTGAAAAATGAAAAATAAATATTAATCTGCTTTTTTATGTAATAAATCTTACGCCGTGCCACTGTTTAATTCGATTTCAGTCGCTTCAGAGCGCCCACTCAATCACATGCACCACGTGCTTTCCTCACAAGCGATGTTTCCGTTGCCACTGTTCTTCGGAGTTGGAAAATAAATGCGAAGCGGTGCCGTCTCGCTTTCACCTGCGCTGTTCACACATTTCCCGTCCCATCTTTACCACGGGGCAGCTATTGCGTACGCGAGTTGGGGATGTCGGACGACGCGGGGTTTCCAGAGGCGACTGGCGCTCGTTCAAATCGAACGCCGGCCAAAGACCGGGCAGTTATTTTTGTCAGGAAAGGAAAATATCTTCGCGCTACAGCTTTAATGAGAACTTTAATGAATGCTGGAAGTGCTCCAACGATTTTATGATCCGGCTCCCCAGCGCTCAAAACAGCAAAACCAATGACGTCGAAACTTTGATTTCCTCACGTCAATAACAACCGAGGAAGAGTTACACTGCACGGCGTCGCTTCTTTGTGCATTTTTTATAGATAGTTATTTATGCCTTGAGTATCGTGGCACTTAGTAACCCATAAACACGCTCCGTTCTCCGCCAATACCGTCGTTTAAGGCCGCAAGAAAAGCATGGCAAAAGCAAAACAAAAAAACTGGCCGCCAGCTACGATTCTATCATAGCGACGATTCGGCTGGGCCCCCTGCTCCCTTCCCCGCCAATTTACGAGCTCGTCGACTCGCCACAGACAGACAGCCCTCTAACAACGACTGAAAGGGAAAGTGAGCACGACGGGCAGAGAAAGGAGATATCCACGCCCGATAACCAGCTCCGAAGAAGAGGGGGTCCCCTTGTCGGGACCCCTATGGCCGTACATTTGTTCCCTACCCCAAAGATGGCGGAGATAGCGGGCCAGACGAAAAAACTACCGCCGACTCTCTCATTTGTTTCGACTCGCCTTTACAAACGCCACAATAGCCCGTCCGGCAGCTTTACATAACCATCGCAGACGCATTCTTTCCGAACGGATAATCAGCGCGGTCTCTTGCGCGTGATCGCCGCCGTCGGGGAAGGCAGGCCGCAGCCGCCGCGGACGTTGCGTTGCGGTATGCAGAAAATCCTGTCCCCCTATCGGAGCCGACGATCCGAGGGAGGTGGGGTTTGTTTTGTGTACGTCTCTTTTTCTACGGCGCTCCCCACGCGAGCGGTGCGTTCGAGCGGAGCCGGTCAAAAACCGGAACGGAAGAAGAAAGTTCGAGGGACAAACACAAAACGAAAGCGGGAGGAAACGAAATCTTCGAGACGCCCACGCAAAAAGCACTTCATCCGACGCGAGCGCCGCCTGGCACCGCGCGGGGCAGAACGCCAACGCGCCCCTTTTTTACGCGCGCGGAACACCAAACAGCCTCACAGAGTCACCCCCGCCCCCGCGGACGAATTAAAAAGGTCGGAGAAAACAGCTAGCCCCGGGGTACCAGACAAAACAGGCCAGTCCTTAGAAGGACCTGAAATTTCCCTCAGCCCGGAGAACGCCAGTACCATTCTCATGTAAAATAATAAGCGTAAATACTAACAATCGTAGTCCAGACTTGCATGTGTCCGAGCATTTGCGGATGATTCTTCCTCGTTAATTCTAAGGGAACAGATACTCGAATTTCATTTGACGTTGCTGGGGCAACGTGAAGTGCAAGCCTAGAGCTGCAGCGCAAACACACTTTAAATACATTACACAAAAGACGTCTTACGTGTTTTTCTTCCTCGCATGGCAGCCCTGTCAATATAAGAAGGCTGTAAGGTGTTACCCTCTTCGATGTCCGCACATGCACCAAGCTGAAGAGACGTTATTTCCGGATCCATTCATTCATCGAAACGAAGCCTGGCCTAGCTCCCGTCTGCGGAGGAGCAACTGGGACAACGAAACAACAAAAAAGAGGTAAAAGAAAGAAACACAAAATCCCGGTGGGCAACTTTCTTCGTCAGGAACCCTTTTAGGGCTCGTTCCGTTCTGTTGGTTTATTTATAAACGACCGCAATTCTCGTCACAAAGGGTGTAATGCGCAACATCATAATACGCTCCGTGACACCCGCAAGCGCACGAACGAGCGCGCGGGCGCGTTGGGAAGCGTTTTGCCCGGCGCTCGCTTAGCGCTCGTTTGCAGCGCCGCGTTTTCGTTGCGAAAAAGAAAAAGAGGCAGCCTTCATCCACACAAAAGGAGGCGTGACAAAAGTGAAAGGGGACGACGAAGACGGAGAAGCGTTAAAGACTCGAAGCACCTCGCAGCAGTCGACGGTAGAACGCGACAAGACACAAAAGAAAGATCGCTTAAAAAAAGAAAAGGTAAAAAATGAGAGGCAGCCTCAAACAAGCTTGGCCTATATTGGAGAAACCCCGTGGGACAAATCTAGAATAAACGAGCCGCACGAGGTACATATAAAAAAATAAAAAAACAGTCAAGATCTAGGGCTAGGTTTAAGAAAAAGTGTCCCAACGGCAGTAGGAACAATAAACAAAACAAAAAAAAGGGGGCGGGGGCACGTAGCGCTTTCGCAAAGCTCAATTTACTGATCGAACCGAAGTAGTAAGAAAAAACAAAACAAAAATAAAACGATATAGCAGCAGTAGCCGCACGACAGAGCCGTCGAAAATCCGAACGCTGAGCTGACCAATGAGCCATCAAGTGTCGTTTTCTTTTCTCTCCCGTGGAGGAGAGCTCCAAGGCTCGCCGCCGGCGTCCCAGGGCTGACTGAGGCTCGGGCATAATGAATATCGAGGAGCAAGCCCGCCACTTTATGCCTTGGCAGTCGTTCCCCGGGAAGATATTACGGGTATTAGTCAGCGCGGTGCCGTGCACGGGCGATGCAGCAGGCTCACTCGCTTGTTTGGAGCCAGCCAGCCTGACATGGGCTAAACGGTCTCCGCAGACATAAAAACTCAACAAGACCACAGTTAAAAACAAAAAATAAAGGAAAGTAGGGAGCAAAACGGATGAAAGAGACAGGAGGGGTGCACCCCTAACAAACAGGGTGGGGGGATCGCCCAAAAAGACACGCAGTCGCAGATGCCGAAACGTCCGCTCCAATGACCCCCAGAGGCGAGGAACGCCAGAGATGGCCCGTTGGGGAATGTCCGTCGATTGAGTCTGGCGAGGCTCGCCGGCTGCACATCAAACTATTTCGACTACAATTCGTTTCGTACCCGTAGTACGACGTTGCTTACTACAACGCTGACCGAAAACCGCTGGCGAAAGCATGGGTGTTGATATTCGGCGTTAGATTTCCACGTACTCGCGCGCCCCAGTAGGTTTGCGATCGCGGTATGAAATTGTGGATAACTCGATCGTTTCGTGACAGTTTGGAACGCGTGGATAAAATCTACGTGATCTTCCGTCGATCCCAATCGATCGTAGCGATATATCGTGCAGTGATCGCCGCGCAAACTGTCGCCAAAAAGAGAACAGCAAACAAGTGATCAAATTTAACCGCCAGTCCGTACAAAAGAAAGAAAGTTTTGGCGCGCAGGCTACGAGCAGAGACGACAAAGCGGTCCCCACATAAAGAAACTCGGGTGGCCCCCCTCAACAGCGTGCAGCTGGCGGTACCCTTCAAAACCAAAACATGCCCAAGGCGGAGCAGCGTTCCTCGGCAGGACTTCAATCGCCGCGTATAAAAAGTTCACGGAGCAAGCTAGAGCCTAGATCAAGAGTCAGAAGAGCATCGAGAACCACTCACCCCTCTTGAGCTTTGTTGTCGTCGGACTAGCCGTCGTCATTCCAGCCGAAACGTCGTTGAAACGTCGCACCGGCGCATCCAAGAGCAGCCCAGCGCGAACTTCCGAACTGAGCGCCATAGCGTCTTCACGCGCACTAGTTCCGCCGGCTCTCGCCTGCCGGTGCGGCGGCGGTAGCGGCGGCGCCACCGTCGACGCCTGGCCTTGCGGACCTGGTGGGGCAACCGACGTTATGCCGGAGGTTTCCGGCGGCAGCCGCCAGAGGCGCACGAGCTCGGGAGGGTCCGGGGAGCGCCGACGAAAGAACCGCATCCTGCCTGGTTGACTTGGGGGCGGCGTCAACGCTGGCGCTTTGTTTCACCCCGTCGTTGGTTTTTCCTAGCTTTTTCTGGGGGTCGGGAGCCCGGGGTCACGGCCGTGAGTGCACCTGCTCCCGGACGGGTTCTGGGAAGGCCCAGTTCATGTCTGGTGCTTGAGGGGTTTCTGCAAGTGAAGGAAAACAGTCCGTGAGTTCAACGTGTTCCGGGTTATCTATTTATTTATTTATTTATTTTTGGGGGAGAAAGGGGCGTGGGTATTTAGCATAGAAAATGGGAAAACACATCAAGCCTTCAATTTGATTTTGAGTCTTAGAAACCTCTGAATAGGCGGGACATCCTTTCTACTTAAGACAAAAAAACTCGAAAAAAATGTATATATATAAACACGGTGAAGCTGGTCAGGGGAGCAAAAATAGAGAAAAGTAGGCTTAAAAGATCGAGACCGAAATAAGGGGAAAAGACACAGGTTCGTGGCAAGCACCAACGAGGGCCCAAATTCAGAAATGGGCTCAGCACTTTCGAAAAGTGATTGCTTTGGGGCGGCTCCTATTATACTATGCCCATCGAGAAACTATGTACAGCAAGTTAAACAACCAAATTCGTGCATTATAAATAACTATAAAAAAGGCGCGATAATTTCATTGACAGGATAACTGAAAATTTATTCGAGGACATGCATCTGAGTATCACCACCACATGACTGAAAACAACTTACAGCTCTGCAGATCCTTTTTCAGACCAACCGAGCTTAGTAACAGATCCATATACTGTGATACCAATTAGAATGGTCTTCGATGAAATATCAAAGGAAATCAAGAGTGTAGGGATATATCGCCTATCTACTTGTACACGAAAGTAACACATAACTGACATGTTTGTGGTCAAAACGCCAAAGTGACAAGAACAATATTCGTCTAGATTGCCTCGATACTCCACCATGTTGATATTACGATAGTGAGGCTCAGAGTAACCATGTCTGCTTTGATAGCTCTCAAGGGCGCATTGACAATCGGCAACAGCGAGCACGCCTATACACAACAAAGCATTATGGTTACGAGTTACAAGTTTCGTTTCTCTTGATCGGATATTATCAAACATTGGTGCTTGAGGCCCCCGTCAGGTACAGCGTATCACAGATGATTTAGCCCTATCTATCTATAAACGCAACCACAAATCGAACTAATAATCCAACACAGCAGAGCATTGAAGTCATGGTGGTTTCGCACCAGTCGGATGTCGGCCAACGAATTGTTGCCGTTTTACCCTGTGCCAAATAAACACGCACATCCGCCTCAAGGACAGTTTTTTACGACATATATCTTTGAATCGTAGTAGACTGAATGTCGAGGAGCCTTCGAGATTAATCGGATTGCCTGTGTCGCGGAGTACAGCCCAATCAAGTACAGTGGTGGATCCAAGAGGGGGGGGGGGCATCCGCCCCCCCAAACCAAGTCGACCCCACCCCCTCCCCCTTCTCGGAAGGCAATTTGACATGGGTGGACCCCCTGGTGCACGAGAAAAAATGAGAAAATAGTATCCTTACAAATTTTCCGCCCCCCTCCAAAACGGAGTTCTGGATCCGCCTCTGATCAAGTAACATCGATGGTCGCCATTCCTTCGGCGGGAAGCGCCTGATTGGTTCCGATTCCTCGCCGAAGGCATTAGTTCCTTCCCGATATCAGCTGGGCCGAGTTCACACTATCGCTGAAGAAACCCTGGTCTCCAATGCACATACACAGTATACTCGCCCTAACAACGCCAGATCCACATAATTGTCGCAGACTCTACCACAGGGCGCGCACTTTTGAAAATGGTCTATTGCCATCACCGTAGAGAGGTGCTTCTCAAGGGCTTGAGCTGCAGCATCGAGTTTTGTTTATTGTATTTTTTTTTCGAGGCAAGTGTGAGAAAACGAAGGACTTCCGTTCTTGGCAGACTATACAAAAACAATTATAGGCAGGCCCAGTGAACAACGGACGCCGTAGCCGAACGTCCCAAATGACTTGGGGAAACTTTCCTGGTAGATACTTCCTGGTTCGCCAGCGCGGAATAAAGGTTGATCCATTATGAAGTGCGGCCCGTCTGAATAATGAGAACTCTAGCTTCCAAGTGTTTTCATCTACGTTTAGTTATTTTTGGGCTGCCTCACATTCGTGCGGATTATTCTTGTAGGTGCACTTCCGTTGAAAGTCCTAATTGTGAGGACGATTGTATGGCCCATCGAAAACGCTTGATTGATTAAACGGTTGGTTGACTGAGGCTTAGCGGCGCAACATAAGGTAGATTTACGGTGCGACAAGTGCACCATACTATTGCCGAAAGTCTTCTATCATACGGAAGTGATGTTTCTTGTTTGATAGCAAATTGTCTTGAACAAAAGATTATATGCGAGAGTATAAGATCATTGAAAAGCTATTTGAGATGGCCAGCAGGTAAAGGCGAAGTCATTAAACTGGTCGATAAACTGTGCAGAATGTCAAAATTAAAAATTATTGCAGTGATTAGCGTTGTGAACCTGATGCAAATGGTATTTCCGGTCGTAATTGTTCATATTAGAAACATTTGATCGAACGTGTTGTGACGAGAAAATATAAGTGAGAAAAACTGCAATAACAGAGTAAGGCAATCTGGAAAACCGCCGTCCGTGTCGAAATAAAATAATCAATCAGGATTTTCAACAAGTGACAGCGTTTTCTGGACCCTGCAAAGGCGCAAAAAAAAAAAAAACTGTATTTTGAACTTAGCAAATGTGCGACTTAATTTACAAATTGAACGAATGCAATTTGGAGTTAACCGAAAACGGATCATCAACACGGAAATGTTCCAGATTTAGAAGAGTGGACCAGCTTGAACTTGGGAGACGAAATGCACCAACTAGCTCAACTCAAGCCAGTAACACAGAAAAGTGGGTTGATTTATCACACGATGCGAGGTGACAAACAATACAAATGTTCAACACGTCAAACCAGAGAGGCTTTACCGAACTTCCTAGGTGACCCTCTGCCAAGCCTGTCGCTGGTGGCCTGAAATCACCATTTGCGACTTCGTATATTCAACCATATAAGTTACAATTCATGGAATATATGCATAACCGTAATCCGATGTCGTTAAACATTTATAGATATATACTTAAGGCAGTCACTTACATACTCACAGTATTCTGCGAGACAATCTCCTCTCAAGACCACTTGTCAGTGCACCGAGTGCAATATTGCGTCCAGCCCGATGAACCGTTCCCCGCACACTGCATGGAGCAGGGACACTGTGGCATAAACGCCTCCTTCAAGATATACCAAAGCTGGGTTTAAAAAAAGTAAGCGGTTTTCCTTTCTTTCGTGGGTATCGCATAACAAAGACAAAGCAATGTAAGAGAGAAAGGGAGAGAAGAAAAACTCTGCGCGTCTGTATTTCCCCTTCGATAATGATGCGCGCTGAACTTGCAGATACTGTCGGACAGACGCCGAGGGGGGCGTCAGCTGCCAGACGGAGAGCCTTATCAGGGGAGCACGTCGATCGCGGGTGCATCGGCCGAACCCCAGTGCGGGGACCGATACTGCGTCGACGGGGGTTTACGACGGCGGCTGACGCAAGCAGCGAAGACATCGATCTCCCGCAATTGTTTATCGTCTTCGGAATACAAGTGACAGCAACACTCTAAAACCGTCCGTAAACTCGTGGAACAAATGCGTGGCGCAGTCTGTTCAATATGTTTACGCTTTTCAACGCAAAAGAAGAGGACAAATAAGCGTTTGGTTTTCAAGGTAAACTGCAGTTTAGGTAGCTAAAAGCCGACGAGCACATGGTGTCTTATAACAGAGACGTATTTAAAACGTGTATTGGGATGACAGGCGTGGAAAAGTTAAACAGTGCTGCTCAACTTAGCGCCGCCACTCGGTAGCCCAAATATTGATTCACTGAATTTGTGGGCTACTCTAAACTATATTGGTCACTACAGAAGCTGGGACGTCTTTCCTTGATTGGGTTCATCGTAATCGGAGAGTGAAACTCCACCACGTGGTTTGACCGGTACGCACGGGAATAGCCGAGAAAGTGCCAGGAAGCGGACCATCTCGCGGGGCTGCGAAGCTTGAGGAGTACAGTACATTGCAAGCTTTCATCGAACAATTGAATTACATTTTTACCGCATGAAATAGATGCCGCGGAGCTTAAAACGGTTGAACAAGACGGTGTCACTGAGTGCTATTTTGGAGTAATAAAAAAGAGTTCAAGATTTATTTTAAAGCGCAGAAGTCATATTTCGTAGTACGGAAGCCATGGTTCACCAAAAACAAAACGATTCAATTAATAGCTGACACTCGCAGTACGAAAAGGGAAAAGAAAAAACTTACGCGAAAGCCAGTCCGCTTGGCAAAATCTCGTGGTCAATTTTGCTCTCCCGATAATTTCTTTTCAGACGAAAAAAAAAAAACATCTCAAGAAGCACTCCTCACGGGCACCGACATTTGGGATCAGTAACCATTCTGCCACTGACCAATGGACCCCACGTGAGAGCGTGCATGATGAACGGACAGTTTGAGAAGAAAAATGATTGCAGCGACTCTTTTTAGCCGGAATTTAATTAGCTGGATTATTACTTATACCTCGGCTCGGAACTGTTTTTGTCTTCACCTCTCATCGATGAAAGATGATGCGGTTTGCATTTTAGATTATCCGCTCGACGACACAAGGCGATTAGAAATGGTTGCTCGCACGTACAGTGAGCAAATAACGAAGATTCCGCGTAGCGGAAACCTCTAATAAGTCGGCAATAATGAAGTATGTCACACCGTGTGTTCGCCGCCATCAATAATTGCGGTGGATGCGAGATTTACATATTTCGAGCTGGTGTCTTCTTCCATCCCGTATCCATTGAGCTACCAGCTGTGCTAGAGTTCCCTCCCTTTCTGGTCTACTTCCGATCCCCGTCGAATGCTAGCGCTCTTCTACATTTGCATGCCACCCAGGCTATGTAGTTAGTACGATGCAATTGATGACCCCGCACGAAAACTGGATACTTAATACGACAGCAACACGCACTTTAAGATGTATGCTGAGCGATACAAATTAATCTTAAGAGTCGCTCGGTTTGTATGTAATCAATTGTTTCTCTAAAACTGTTTTCGAAAATGAGGATGTGTCATCATCATGTGCGAATAAGACGTAAAATTATCTCAGAGATTCAGTCTATAGATACATGTGGTCTTAATGAAGGCATGTCTCGCTCACAAAAACGTCGATTTCTTTTTTTCTTTTTACAATTTGTACACAATTTTTTAATTTTTTTATTTACTGATATTCCCTGGGCCATCAAGGAATAATAATTGATGATTTATTTTTACTAAGACATATTCGATCGAGCAAATTAAAATGGTCTAGCTTTGGCGTTTGACTTATTTTAATTTTCTTTCTTTTATCCGTGCTGCGGTTGTTAGAATCGAGCACGGGATGTATCGTGCATTCGAGCATTATACGTTCGGATACCTGTATCACCTGGACTCCCGGGTTTTCGGAGCCAAGATTTCAAGCGCATGCGGGTGCAGCGAAAATTGCAACCTTCCGGTTACGCTCTATAAACTAGACGGCTCGGTTATAATTCTGGCCTTGTTTCTTTCTTTTTTTTTTTTCTTCTGACTTTTGAAAACTGCATTACCAATATGTCACCGGTTGCGCAAGCATTTTACTTTCCGCCGCTGTTCCGCCACTAGCGTTAAGGAAAACCCTTGAATGTAACAAGAAAGTTGGCGCACATGTTCTTGGGAAGTGCCGTTATATGTGATGTTTTCTTGCGTTGTTTTCATGCGTAATGCTCCGTCTAAACAATCGTGCTTGAGTTGCTCGTTTCCGCTTTACCATTTCGTTGCCTTGTTGGCATTTACGCCAATTTACCAGGTATTTGTGCCGGTTTGTATGTTGGTACCATTCGCGCCAGTTTGTCAGTTTTTGCGCCAGTTCGGTTGTAGCGCCTACAAAAAACTTTAAGGGTATGTTTTGTCTTTATTTGGAGAGGAAAATGATATGGGACTTTTATATAGTTATATAGATAACCTAAATGCCCTTCTTTGCATTACATGAAGGAAGTGTGTGTGTGTGGGGGGGGGGGGGTAATATAATGAATTACATAACAGAAAGAAGCAGCAGAAGAAAACAAAATGTACAAGAAATATATATAATATTATCAATCGGCCCATGCAACTCTGATTCTTGGTTCTATATCCATATAGAACTCGGATTTCCGGGTAAAGCGCAGGCTTATATTTCTGAGACACCCTCAGAAACTAATTGTGAAAGATATCGTGCAAACAGTCTTTCCTTCGAGCCTAAAGCAAAAAGGCGGAAGTCATTCGATGACGGTGACGCTGACGAAGGAATTCCCACGCCAAGCCCTCGCGTCTCAATTGTGAGATCTAAGCTCAGATCCAGATGTTGTTAGCAGAAATGTACACGGGTGCTATCACAGTTGCTACCAAGTTCAATGTGCGATATCACTGCAATTCAGGAATGTTGGGGTTGTTGATGAAAGCCCTCAGTGTCGTGAGATGCGTGCTGAGCCACGGACGCTTGAGGGAAGAGTCAAGGAATTAGTACTCATCAAGTCACAGTGGCGCAGTCGAATTGGGCGATTTTGCGCTGAATGCAAGTTCACGAAAGTTAACTCCACATTAAACTGCCAAACGCGTATTCCGAAAAAAAAAGAACTTATATAAGTCTTAATTTATTGGTTTATTCAGTGAGCAGTTGAACGACCTCCGTTGTAAGACAGAAAGCGTGAGCCACCATCACACGAATACTTAAATACTCGTCACTTGGTTTCTCCGAAATCTCAACATCTGCGGACTCGCGGCTTCCACCAACTTTATACGTACTTCTCTAAAACAAAACTAAATGAAAAAAAAAGAATAGCGGTGTGCATTATTTTAAAGTTATCTATCTGCAGTTAAAATACCAGGGGCGTGGTTCCGGGTAGCCTGACATGGGGGTCATCAGGCAGGCTATGACAGCCCAGTTCTAAACGACAACGTATTTTCCTTGAAATCAAAACTTTTTTTTTTCAAGTTTAACGCACTCTGATTTCCCGAATCATTTCGAAGCATGCAAGTGGCGTACCCTGACCACCTCTGACTATCAAGTACATGTCAATTCAAAGAGAGTCTGATATAACTCTCTAATGAAACCACCAGACTGCAGACCAGACCAGACTAACGACTGTAGACTACGGCGTTCAGTGGTTCTGGCCAACGGACAGCTCAGCGGCGCTCCCCGCCCCACACCAGGTGGCAATTCGGCTGAAACCAGACGCGCCGTAGGGTAAACGGGGAGGCCACGTGTTTAGCTCTGCGGCCCCCTCGCAGCGACAGAGAGGTTCGCTGGCTGTTCCTCGGACAAGAGGAGTGAGGCGCTCCGGTGATGCTGCCGCCTTTTTTGTTCGTGTGTCAGCCACACACACAGGCGTGGTCTCCCCGCACCGGTCCTGAATAATGGAGGGCACCAATTCTATTACTCGTTCCCGCTTTTCGGCAGCCTCCTCGTCTCTGGTCGCTTGTCCAGTTCGCCGGGGAAAGTGAAGCGACGCCATCTTGTTATTGCAAACATATACGACGTGGCTATCACAAACTACACGATCGCTGCGCTTCCTGGATCATCCGTTCGACCCAAATTCCCGTTATTACGACGACGGCCGTTGTATGCACCAACACGTATGTCCGCGATTGCCCGCACCAGGTACGGGCATTGCGCAGTGACAGGTCACGTGACAGACTCACGTGGCGTCACAGTGACGTCATTGTGTCACGAGACGTGTGACACACGCGACATCACGAGACACCGTGACGTTTTTAGCGGTGCAAATGTCTCCGCCAAACTTAGCGGGAAAGTGTATCCCCTACATTTATTGTAAAAGTTTAACCGCTACATTCATCGGGAAAATGTATCCGCTATATCAATCGAAAAATCTTCGTGTCCACTGTGCAGTGTGCTTTTGTGTTGTCTAGACAGCAGAGTGTGCAGCGCCTCGGGTGTCGGCGCAGTTCACTTGCGGAACACGTCAAGGAACAGGGAATTGTATTCTTTTTTTTAATTATTTTTGGCACGTCACAGGTCGTAAACAATCTTGGTATATATCCGGCGTATAATCGACTTCACGGTTTCGTGGAATGCGCTGTGGGACCCTTGTCCACTGCACCACGTAAGACCGGTCGGACGAGCGAAGAAACACACTCGTTCCGAGATATACGGTAGTAGCAGCAGCACCAGCAGCAGCAGCACCAACAGTGTTCGTGCGCGCCGCGCGAGGCTCTTAAGATTATAACCGGGTGGTTAGGAATTCCGATTCGCCGAAGACGTTCCTAATGCTCTCTCTCCTCAAAGTGGCCCTCCTCTGTAACGCCGTACTCCGTTCAGCCGCACGCTGACAGTGCGGCGGAAGATACGTTCTCGCTGGTCCAATCGTGCCTCGACCTTCTGCAACACTCCCGCCAATACACCCACACCCAGAGAGCGGGGTCAGGCGGTTAAAGTAAGGCGGTTGATTGGTGCGGCGAGTGCGTAGCTCAAATCGCACTGTCAGCTTAGGTTTTAACGGAGTTTAGTTTGGACGCCACTTACTTCGGCTGGCGGAAGCAAAGGGCTAATGTCTCGAAATGGCGCCGTAAGAATTTATACGGCCGAGAACAGAACGTAGGGCAAGGTACGCGGTTTGATTTTGCCGCCTCGGGGCCTTTCTATATTGACGGGGCTGTTCCGAGAAAGTGGGGTCGCCCCCCTGATGATTACCGCTATCTTTCTCTCGTCATCGAGTGAGTCGTGCCGCCGCGGGAAAGTATCGGGTTAATAAATAATAGGAAGTAGAGAGGTCGCGGCAAGTATACAGCCGCGAGTCGTTGAGCCACACTGAGCGTTTCTTTCAGAACGTAAAGCAGAAATGTGATACCGGTCATTGGCTATCAATCGTTCAGATGTTGGTGAGACTTCTTCAAAGGCATAAAAAAGGGGAAGTTATGATCGTCGAGACAAGCCTCGAGGAAACTAGTATTCGGTCCCCTTAACCTTCCTCTTCCGTATTTATCGACCTATCTATCTTAATGGACATTCGAAGTTATTGCTAATGCGGCGACTTCACGACTGTGTATAACCGGAGCATCGAACTTGTGCAGAAAGCGTGTCTTCCTGCCAGTGAGCGGGAAGTGCGGCTCGCAACCGAATGGTCGTGGGTTCGAATCCCGCCCAAAATTCATCAATTTTATTTTTCATTTAAGGCAAATGAATTACTTTATAAAGTGAAATCATTTGGGACATGCGGCGACCATTTACTCGCATTACATATCATGTTTTTTAATCACTTTCATTCCACGCGGGACGTCACGTTTCAAGTGAGTGTTATGGGTTGTCTGGAAATTCCCGCGCGAGGTCACGTGGCTGTGACATCATGACCCGATCGACCAATCAGGATTTTCGCGTCCGCGATTTTCTCGTCCCGCCACCGACGCCGGCTTTTCTGCTTCAGGAGCTCCTTAACGCTGTCGCGTTAAAGGGAACGACAGGTCAACACCATTCACCCTAATTAAGTTAGGACGCAACCGACGCGTATGAGCTGATGGGACAAATCAAACAGCGCCAGCAGCGCACCAACATATCGGTTCGTCCTGTTTTTGTACGAGTGTTTTGTCATCGATGAACCAATCATGTACATGGAAGGCATAGTGACTTGCGCTTTTCACGCTGTTTGATTGGTGCCACCAGCTCGTACGCGTTCGGCGAAACGATGTATAGCAGCCGCTGGCATCGCTCGAATTTAAAGGGCCCTGCAAAGCGTTTTCTGGCCATTTTTGTTTTTTATTTGCATCGCGTTCGCTCGAACTAGCGTGTGGGACTCGAGCAACACATTAAAAATATAATGAAGAAGAAATCTGACGTATTTTGTACCTAATAGGTAAAAGAAATTCACAATTTTGAGCACATTTTTTTATCGTTGATGACGTCAGTGGCCTGAACCAGGGAGCACAGCTATCTGGGTAGGCAACGGTGTGGGTATGGGGGAACTTGGCTAGACTTGGCTATGGTGGGCTGCAATAACTTGGTTGGAGCTTGTCCGGTTGAATCCAGCTGGCTACTCACAGGCCATCCATCACCTTGCCTCCTCGAGAAAACGAGGACGAAGACGGTGGGGTGTTTTGATTGAGTTTCAACAGCGAAGTATATATGAGCAGTTCAATGTAGTCTATGCAGGTAAGCTCTCGGCATTTGATAGCTTTATCTTGAGTGGTGGCATCTAGAATTTTTCATACCTTTCACATATCATGGGGCTTGCAGTGATAACCTAATTGGACCACCTGCACCGGGAATTAAAATCGGTCCTCTTGTCGTAGACGAAGTGGTCGTGAGCTTAAACGTGACGTTGAGTCTGATACGAATCTCTCGCGATTCAAGCTCGCAATCGACTGACTTCATAAATAAGGATTCTTGGGGAAAATGCGAAGCTCGATAACATTGCAGCCACACTCGCGCTGCAGCTTCTTGTGCTCATGGCGCACTTTCTGCTTTTGTTCTTCTGCTTTTTAAAATTATTTATCCATCCGACGACCACGCAGTGGTAGCCAGACAACCGTAGATTTTCGGAAATTGCAGCACGGTAAAAAGGAGCACTCGGAACTAACTCATGCACAACGTCCGTTTTTAAGCCTTTTCGCCCATACCCTTGGCGGTTGCATACCCTGTGTCAGCGGGCAATCCAAAAATGCACCTGGTCGAGGGTACGTCAGTTACTGGCTGGTTTGAGGTTATGCGAAAAAGTCTATACAAAACCGAAACGAAAAGAGCGTGCAACAACCGTGCGCGGTCTTCTAATTGTTAGAATTACCATCCAGTTACGAAGATGCGAATGCCCCACCGATTTACGTGTGTTCCAAGTGAAAACTTTGTAGATGAGAATCACGCGCTTGGAAGGGTCAGAAGGGGCCACGTGCACCTATTCAGCCAGTCCTACCTCTAGAATTCTATGTCGTCATTATCCGACGCTCTAGACCTATGTCGTCACCGAACGCTCTTGTTTAACACTGATAGACACGCCCTTAGAAGCAGCATTTGGTTTACTTCGCCCGCTTGCGGTGACCCCTCAAGGCTGGTTCACAAAGCACCGTTTTCTTCCGTTACGACGAAGCTTACTCACGCTTACGTCGAGATAGGACCGCAAGTGATCAATACATCCGTGGTTCGTACCACAAGTCAACGGGACATTTGTGCTTCATATTAAGCGTGGCCACCAGTTCAAGGAGGTAGCATATGGCACGCGACTTCCGAGAAAACGAATGTTTCGGTGACTTATACGTAACGTGGGGAAAAGTAAGAAAACGGTGCCGTGTCAACCAGCCCTTATGGCTAAACTAAGAACAGCCGTCCCTCAATGTGAAACCTTATCAGGGACATTCATCAAATTGCGTGCACGCGCGGCATTCGCGGAACGAAGGGAACATTCCAACACATATTTTTGCGATCCGACAACCAAAATCCCACAACTCGAGGAAACTTGTTTGCGAAGGACATGACGCTGTCTCTCGCTTCCTGCATCCCCTCCCTCCTGTGTGTGCTGGTGTTTCGCGTTGACGTCATTCTCCTGTTGACCGGGAAACACGCGATTGTCAGCGCTGCTATTTCTCGGGCGTCCGGGAATTCTTCGTCGGCTGTGTCACGAAGACGATCAGAAATAGGGCGCGGTTACGCATCGGGCATCCGTCACTTTGGAGACAACGCTTCCCGGAGAGGACATGAAAACAAAGGCTCCGGGGGAAGGCGGCGTTTACTCAGATAACAGGTCAACTGCGCATCCAATGAATCAGTTATAGAGTCTTGTACGGCGCTCATTACATGCAAGAAAATTACTTGTAATCGATTAATATTTGAAGTTAGTTGACAGTCATCTGAATACATTTATTAGGAAGTAATCAGAAGTGTAATCTGATTACTTTTGGAAGTACTAAAATTACTTGTAACCATTACCATTTTTCCCTCCCCTCCCTAATGGCGCCCTTTGTGCAAATTTTCTACCAAGAAATCCTCGAGCAAAGTCTCCGACAGGAGAATCGCTCACCAAAATTGGTGGATTAAGAAGATAAGTAGTTTATGAACCCCTTTCAGAAAAGTCTAATAACGGGTGAAAAAACCTAGATCCGGCTGGGTACACCGGGCAGCAGACGCCATCTTGAAGAGTGCTCCCGGTTTGTTTACGTCGCCACGAGTTTCGTGGTGTGATGACGAGGTCGTGAGGCGAAATACAACAGCCGTTTCTTTTTCGACGCGCGAGAAATGCTCTTTTCTGCTCTAACTAAGAACAAGAGACTGAGTCTGCTACGCACTAATGTATTATAAGTGAGAGTGGGTTAGTTCCTTGAACGTCCATGGTGTGTTTCGGTGGTGCGCTCGCAGCCACCACGTTGTGAAAGTTAAGGAGTGTTCGTGGCTACGCGACTTGAAAGGCTTGTTGCATCCTCCTGTTATTCTAGAGTACATTCCCGATCACTCGCGAGCTTATGCTAGGGCGCAGTGCAGAGCTGTCGGCGATTCGGTGACCACGGACCCACCGATTGCTAGTCGCTGCGCTCGCGGGTTCTCTGACTGACGAACTCGCTAGCAGGTTGCAGAGCACGCGAAGCAGGTCGGCTTCATAGAAGCAGTTTTGTGAAAGTAGCGTCCTTTACGTTTGCTTGGATGGCGCTAACACATCATCTGCCAGATTCTAACGTTCACACACACAAATAAAGTACCTGCATGCCTCAAAATCTGTTGCACGAAATTAATTTTAGCTTAATGTTGAATAAGTCGTATTCACGGCGGAATAATTTTCGCACGCCTTGTCTAACGTAGTTACTAAATTGACCAATCCTTAGAAAACAATTGGTACATGAATTAGCCAGAAAAACATTGCGAATATTTTAAATTTGAATTGTACTAGCAGTATGAAAGCTGGAAGTATTCAGCTGTTTAAACTTGCCAGACAAGCACGCAAGGCCGTAGTTCTATCTCTCTTCCGCGTCTACGATTGCAACTTCCCACACAAAAAAGGACGTATCCAAGAACCGATAGCCGCACACTTTTCAAGAATAACAATACCCTATCCGTAGTGCATCAGGCTCACTTATCTCCGCGTCAAACGGGCCTGGCCACGTCGAACAGGGCAGTCACCTGTTAGACGTGTTCGAAGTCTGGAGAAATGGCAGACAAGACGCGTGGGCCTCTCTAACGAGCGAGGCGAAACCAAGGAATTTAGAAGCCTGGGCCCACCCAAAAGGACAGGCACAACACAGAAAGCAAGTCCTGGATTCACTGATACGTTTTATCAGGACATCCGGGGTCCATCAATTCATCTAACCTAATCATCATCATCATAATCCCCTCTCCCTACAACCCTCACAACCCCCTCCCTCCTGCCTCAGGTTCACCAGACCATAGGGAGGCGAACCTTTCTTATCAATAAAGACACGATTGCAATCAATCAATCAGGCAGTCGCCTCCCCTATCGTGGCACACTTTTAATCTGGACATCCGGGCAGAACAAGACAAAATGAGTTTCTTCACTAATTCGGGCAAACCAACCACTCTCCATCTGAGTTTACACAGCAAAACTCGAACGTATTGTTTTTATAGTATCGCAACACTGAAACGTTCGCAGACTGGCACGAGCGACGCGGTATCCTTCAAGATGGCGGCGGGGCTATAACAGATGGCGCTCTTTTATCTAGGGGTCTACAGGGGTATGCACTGGACGCCATATTTGAGGCTGATGTTCTGAGCGCATGCTCAGAACGAGCTCATATTAATAGGCTGCTAAGACCGGCAATCTTGATGGTGCGGAGTGCACGTGGCGAAGGAACTGTGTAGTTTCGCCGTCAGCACGCGCTCAGCAGTACCAGCGCGCGACTGACGAATCCTCGACCAGGTGCATTTTTATATTGCCCGCTGACACAGGGTATGCAACCGCCGAAGTAATGCGCGAAAAGGCTTCGAAACGGACGTCGTGCGTGAGTTAGTTCAGAGTGCTTCTTTTTGCCGTGTTAATTTGCTCAAATCTACGGTTGCCTGGCTATCACCGCGTCGTCGTCGTATGCACGAACAATTTTAATGAGCAGAAGAACAATCGCGGGAAATCGTGCGATGAGCAGAAGCAGCTGCAGCGAGAGTGTGGCTGCAATGTTAGTGAGCTTCACACGTTCCCCGAGGATCCTTTTTTATCGATTCCGAGCGTGAATCGCGAGGGCTGTGTATCAGACTCATCGCCACATTTATGTTCGCGACTACTTCGTTTACGGCAAAAGGACCGATTCAAAACCGGTGCCGGTGTTCCGATTAAGTTTTCACTCTAAGGTATGCTATGGTTTGCTTACCTTAGAGTTTTCACTCTAAGGTAAGCCCACCATAGCCAAGTGTAGCCAAGTTCCCCCCATACCCACACTGTTGCTTACCCAGATAGCTGTACTGCCAGAACCAGCCGTTTTTCTTTTCAAGCATTAAGCTGCTAGACGGCGTCGTCGGCGCCACGATTCTCGAGAGTCTATAGTCCGTTCATTTAGGCGTGAGATCTTAACAGCTACCATCTAGTCGAGAGTCACTGGTTCAGCACTTGCGAGAATCGCTGCGGGCTAATGCATAGCGTAGTAATTCAGCCGCCGAGGTCGTCTAGCGTCCACTGGCAGTGGTGCCGCGGTCCGATTGCATCACTTCAGGTCGAGCGAGCGGCATTGAGATCTCCGTAAGTGCTGAACCAGCTCGCCTGAGCGCGAGCTTTCCGCCATTGCTAACAGAATTTTGAGCACGCTGGCCCGCGCAACCAAAGCACTCTGGAAGCCAGCGAGCTCGCGCTGAAGGCGGAGCTTCGAGTCTAAGCTTAAGGATGAACGGAGTATAGTTGGATAATTCTAATTCAATTTCGAACTGCACGAAAAACCCATTTTCAAACCGGCAGAAAAATATGTCCTTTTGAGAACCTCAAGTAATCGGAAAAGAAACGGTTACTTTCTTCAAGTAACGGACAATTACTTTTCTTATCGAGTAATCGAGTAGTCTAATTGAATATTTTAACCCAGAGTAATTGTAATTGCAATCGACTACTTTTTTTTTCAAGTAGCGTGTACAAGACTGGCACATGCATATAGACTAACACGACGTGTAGAAACAAGTCCGCGTTTGACAACACCAAGTGCGGACACTGCGTGTGCGCAGAAAGCAAATTCGCGTGAGGTGGAGCGTTTGCGTCCCACCGACAGTAGCGCCATCACGACGGCGTGATGTCAGAGCCGCGCGTTTGTGTATATACCGACACTTACCTCTCTTTCTGACGCGGTGGACATTGCTGCGTCCTGTCGGTATACACCAACATGCAGCCCTGATCTCACGCCTTTGCAGTGGCGCTGTACGCTATTCGCTGGGCCACCGCAAACAATCAAGTCTCCACACGCCTCGTGGGGGCTTGCTTGTAGCTTGCCTATACATATCATAGTCTTACAAAATGAGCCTCTTCATATTCCCTAAAAACTCCGCCACATTCCCATCCCAAACGAGAGAAGCCAGATTGTATTTGCTGGACGTACATATCATGATTCTCGTGACATCATTCATCACGAGCCTTGTTCTTGCTTGAGTCAACCAAACGTGAACGTGACTTCTCTTCACAACCCAAACAATAAACGTTACATTTCGCACCATACGAGGGAAAACAAACACCGACGTTCAGGGGCCTTTTACGAACGATATTGGACATATCCGTCCTTGTTTCTTCAGTCGCTTCTCAGAGCGACTTCAGGTGGCGTCATTCGCAGAGCTATCGCAGGAATCAACCACATGAAGAATTGGGCCGAATTACACGACGATTTATACGAATATCTGATTGATATCTCGATTTGCTTCCTTCTTGTCACTGTATATACTCGAATTGATAGCGCAAACGCCTGATCGCGTACACGAGGGTTATCTAAGGTCGCGAGATTTACTCCTTCCAACTAATTTTGGTTTTCATTTTGGCGTACGCTGAACCTGGCTTTATTAAGCTTGATCCACTGCCCTGGGAATAGTGCCACAAACACGGCCGGTGGTTAATCATGACGCTGTAACTAAAAGTAGACTCGTGTTGTGCTCAGTAAACGTGGCTATACAGACGGCCCTCCGTTGTCGGACGCCCACGAACACAAGACATTTCATTTTGCTAGAACACACCTGCAGTCATTCCACATTCAGCTTTAGTATAAGGCAACAGGTTTGGTACACTTTGAGATTTTTCGCACTATAGCAATGTGTATGGAGCGGATTCGTTTGTTTGGAGGGAGCTAGCTGGAACGGGAGATAAAGGTACTTTAGCATTTTTTGATAATTAAGCAACCATGGAGCAAAAATTAAACATTGTAAACCAATATTTGCCGACGAGTTTGTCTCGGTCTATACTTGGTTATCGTGATCCAATTCATCTGGTGACTGTAGAGGGGCAAAGGCAGGATCACGGATGTTCGAGCTAAGTGCTTCAATGGTATCAATTTAGCACAAAGCTCCACACGTCCTTCAAAATGGCGTCATCTTTTCTCAAGCAATGGAAGGACAGCTGCATCCCCAAAAAAGGCCGTTTTCTTTTTTCTTCTTTTTTGCTTTCAAGGCCGCGAATAGTATACACACACCACCCCCAGAAGCCAAACAAGAAGAAGCCGCGAGGAAATTGGAGAGTCGAGCCTCGCCCTCCGTTTCCACCATTTCCTCACACGAGAACGACAGCGCGACACGCCCAGCCCCCCCCCCCCCCTTCCCAACAAGCACACGACAAAAACAGAAACCCCCGCGCCAACATCGACAACGAGCCGTGGGTAACAACACGGCCGATGACCTCCTACTCCCACACCCACCGGCTGGCTCGGCTTCTCGACGACGGGCGCAATACCCGACCGGGTCGGGGCGAAAAAGCATGTGCGCCCCATCCGCCGCCGACAACGACAACGCTACCAGTACCAACAACCCACTGCAGCAACCGCCGGCAGTTGCCCACGAGGAGGAGACCGTCCTCGCTCTGACACAACAGCCCCCTAGAGTAGTGCGGCAAAAGGATGAGAAGAGGAAGTCCGTAGGAGGATGACATAAAAGACGAAGAGGAAGCCAACGGAACCAATTGCCGTAAATGCAATCTACGCCGCCCACGACGGGGTCGCACCAGTTTCCTGCTCAGCCGGTGATTTGTATTCCGATCGGTGAAGGGGGACCCTCCGTTCCCGGGTGTGTTTTCGAACTAGGTTTCACCTCGGGAAGGACCGCGGAAGAAGCTACGAGCCATCGAAACCAATCCACTGCCGTGTGAGTGTCACGTGATCTGCTGAAGGGGGCACAGGGACGCGTGTAATACGTAGCCAAGTAATACGTTCAGAGATTAATTGGATCGTGGCGTCCATTACGATCCATCGTAACTTGAAACGTAGTAGCTACTCCGTTCACCCTAAGCTGATAGTGAGGTAGAAGCTACGTGCTCGACGGAACAAGTCATGCACGTACGGTATATTTCGCCACGTGATCACGTTTCCGCCCATACCCACGCGCAGAGAGCCCGGTCGGGTGATGAAATGGAGGTCGTTTATTGGTGCGGCGAGCGCGTATGTTCCCGTCACACTGTCGACTCGGGAGTGAACCACTCACTCACCCACCTCCCCACGAAGTCAGCAAAGGCGCGATATGTTGGTTCGTTGCTGGGGGTCGTGGACTCGGAAACGAAAATACAGAGAGAGCCCAGTCGCCGAAGGCATACGTGCACCAAGAAGAAACCGGAAAAGGCAGAGCTCCGGTCCCCTGCCCCAAGTATATATCCTTGAGGTTGTTGTTAGTGGTTTTTATTGGTGCGGCTGTTTTTCCTACGCGTCGACGCAGTGACCCCGAATCGGTGACTCGCCTCAACTGCTTTTTCCGGAAACGCTCGCTCGAAGTTATAGGTGCCCATTTACGTCGGAAGGGGACGTATACTTGGGCTTCGTGAATGACAGTCGTCTCTTTTCTTTTTCTTTTCTTTTTTTTTTTCATTGTTGAGTAGACATCGAGGAGAATCCGCAGCAGGTCTTGGAATTAGGTTTCTCTTTTGTTCACGCTGTTCTTGCGCGCGTTTTTAAAGGTTCCCGAGCGCCGGGGCCATTGTTCGCCGTTGTTGACAGGTGCAGAGAGCATCCATCCTGTGTTTCCGTTCCAATTTTAACAATCCCATGGGACTCTCGCGCAAGGAAGAAGAAAGCTCCGCCAGCCGATGCTCGTCCGCGCTGCTAAGCTATTTCTGGGCTTGCCATTTAAAGCTAACTACGCGACCCTCCCCCAAACTTCCTGTCGGTCTGGGTTTCGAGAATTACGCGACAATGACATAACACGTGCGTCCCCGCCGTCGCATTATGCATCCGATCGATCGTAATTGCCGGTACGTGTGGCGGCGTGCGGCTGGTTGCTGCGGCGGTGGATAATTCGAAGCTAAATATAGACGCTTAATTTTCGCCGGTGGCAGAGAAAATGAAGGAAGACGCGGCAGCCGAAATTGTTGAAGCACCGCGCAGCTCAGACTCCGGTGTCGTTGGGTTAAAGTTCCGTTCCCACCTGCTTCCAGTTTAGTTAACGTGTGTTTGACAGGCGTGCACTAGAATCACCGCTGCGCGGCGAAACGTAAATAGATTATATTAGCCCTCGCACACCACTTGACTAATTTTCTCAATACATATCGTAGTCTCGAGTGGACATATACGAGTAATTCGTTAAAGGGGATCTCCGGCGAAATTTCGATAGTCACTGATTCGCTTCAAAATTGGTTAACCATATTAATAAACAAGTGTGGATTCTGAACCAACAGCCAAGTCAAGACGCACACGCAAAACAAGAATTTCGCGAGTTATTTGAAGTTTGAAATTTGGTCTAACGTGCTTGGAGGCTCTCGTGGCGACACTAAAAACATGACGTCGAGATATATTTTGGTTCAAACTTGGGCTGTACCGCTTGTTCCCCGTGGGTTACAAGAAGTTTGATGGTGTGAAACGAACGCTCGTTAACGAAACAAAAAGAAATGCTCAAAATACTGTTTCTTCTAGACGGCCTGCTCGACTTTCAAGTTATACGACACGTGACGTCACCCAACTGGAAAGCGCAAAAACATTTTAAGGTTGGTCTTGGCGTAAGCTTTATTTGCCGTTTTCTCTATGTCTATATTTAATTTATAAATTATAAATAGCACGCCGGGAAGAGTTAATCCTGGGAATTCCGAAAATCTCTTTAATACGGATAACTTTAAAAAATAAGGGGGATCGGTGGCCGAGTGGGCTAGCGCACACCAGCTCGGAGCACGTGGAGCGAAAGCTCGCGCTGCAGAACCCAGGATCCTGGGCTAAATCCTCACCCCTGCCCGTTTCGATCTGGATGAGACATCGTACCGGCGTGCGGTCGTGTGTCACTACTGCGTGGTGCCCTGTTAAAGACCCCAGGCTAGCGGTTGTATTGCACTGGCTAAATTGCTCATCTACAGCTGAGAGGCATGTCGCCAGTTGAGGAGATTAACTTCAGGCTGTATAAATATACAGACAAACACAACACATATACGAAATTTGACTTAACTTGGAAGAAGACCGTCGTGTATAGGCAATCCCATAATTACAAATTTAGATGCCAGCAAGTGCGTGGAACAAACCAGAAAAAAAATTTAAAATATATATATATATATATATATATATATATATATATATATATATATATATATATATATATATATATATATATATATATATATATATATATATAACAGTTTTGTTTTGAGTAACAAAAACAAACAAAAAGAGTATTGAATTGCAGATTACTGAAAAGAGCTTTAACAAATTAAAAATTCAGCATTGAATTCGCTTGCCCTACTCTCGTCAAGAAGTCTGATGAATACTAAATATCCTTGCTTACTGGTCCACAGATGCATGCATACAGAAAAAGAAAACGGGACAATAAACTCATAATGCTTTCGGTCATAATCTCGCGGCAGTACAAAGGATCCTGTTTTATCCCTCCGTTATGACAGCAGAGAAAACGTTCTTCCTTGTATCACGCTCATCCATCCATGGCTAAAGCAGCGAATAAACAGATGGCGGTGTAGACTGGTCGTCTGTTTATAGTTCACAATGTTTCCGTTCGTCTTGCTTGATTTGTTGATAGTAGCTGCGGTCGTTTGATGAAGACAATGGAGCTTTATGATAGAGTGATGTCTCCTTAATATAGACCCGTTAATATGGACACCCTGCTACATTGTAGACGATCTTTTTGGAGATCGATCAGTCTTCATACATTTTGTATACTGCTGTCTGGACTACGAACATCTAGGTTGATATCCAACTGGGTGAGTACGTGCATTTTTGTAATTTTAAAGCATGAAATGCTTTTTAACGAATTCAATTATATGTTTCATCCGTCAGTCTGTGAATTCCCCGCGATGAAGTTTTCTAAAAAAACATCAATAAACGCAAAAAAAAAAACACCGAAAAGTTGTGAGAATTCTTCATGTAACAAAGTACAACAAGAGCGAGGGTCCAAAAGTCGCTGACAAAATATATTCTAAGCGAATAATTTATCAAAGAAAAATAGAACCAGAAAGATATTTGACTGACTGCTCACAATCCCATCTAGACATGACATATCTGGAACTTGAGCTAACAAGTGAAGGAAGCGTTGTATTACATACGCCAACCGCTCTGACACAACATCCCCCAACTCTTGAAGTTTGGTGTGCTCCAGGGCAGCATACTCGGTCCTCTGTTGTTCAATGTGTATATAAAAGGTTTAGTCAATATTTGCAACCAATCACGTAGTTCGTGCCGCCCTTTTGCTAACAAATCCATACTCCGTAAACACTGATAGACGACGTAGAAGGCAGAGTTACCTTTACTAACTTAACTATCTCCCCCCCCCCCCCCACACACACACACACTAAAAAAAACGTAACCTACTTTTTGTTTTTTAAGGACCGGAGTAGCCGGCTTTTTTACGTTCCGTTTAATTGGCGCGGGTACCACAACAGCTGTCCGCGATTGGGCACAAGCTAAACACACGATCGCAGTTGAGCACTTTCCTTAAAAGATCGCTTAACAAACAAAGCAAACAGCAACAACCCCCACAACAAAAAGTAACTAAGAAGGTAAGTAAAACTTAAATTAGTCTGTAAGAACTTGATAGCTTCCTCCGAAAAAGCCGTTTTCTTCGCCCAGGCAACTCAGCCCGCTCTAACATCAAGAGCAGCAGCAACCATAGAAACGGCAGCAGCGATTCATGGGCGTCAAAGCGAGACCAGCCGCCTCCGAAAGGTATACTCTGCTTCACGATGGACCGCAGCAGACGCTACACAAGCGATCCCAACCAGTCGAGCTCTGTGAGGCTACCACGTGACTTCGCGCTCCACCGCACCGTGCCGCTCCAGAAGCCCACATGACACACACACACGGCTTTGGATTTGCTTTGAGGGCTCTTAGTGTATACTATGCAGTCCATCGTAATGTAGGAAGGAGTATAACTCCGTTCATCCGTAAGCTGACAGCGCAATGGAAGCTAATCTAACGCTCGTTGGGTCAGCCACACGTCTATCCTATGCCAGGTGCTCCCACCACACGATGGAAGACCGTGTCCCACCATGCCCATACGCAGGGAGCGGCGTCAGATGATGATGAAAAGGGGGGGGGGGGCTGTTGATTGGACCGGCGAGCTCATAGCTCCCACCGCACTGTCAGCTTAGGGGTAAGAAAACGGTGAGTAGAAGAGCGCTCCACCGCGTGACCCGCCGCGAGCAGCCGCGGCGCCACTCTCGCCCAGAGCCTACTCGCCCATTAACCCCGACGTCCCATTAGACTTTCCAGGGGCCGTCCACTTTTGCTGACCGAGTCACGACGCCTGATCGAAGCACACGGCAGGAGACGATGTACATCGCGACGATGATTAGCATAGCGCGAGAGAGGCGTGGCTGTCGGGGCGGCTGTAAGTCACTGTACGCATAGTCAAGCCCGCCCTCGCCCTCTTTCAATCGCCAGTCTTTTGGAAGTGATTACGTCGTATAGGTTGTGTTTCGTTGCTGCGAGTTTGTTGCTTGCGCGTACCAGCATCGGAAGTGATAGCAAACCTGTTCCTTCCCGTCTTTGCAATGACGCTGCAAGGCACGCGGCGGTGAGGCCCATACAGAGCGACTTAAGAAACATAACCTTATATAGTGATGCGGATGAAGGCGGAGCGTTCTCAACTTATGTAGATTCCTTGTCTACGAGGGTCACGATCAACCGGCTTCGATCCCCTCATTTTGCCATGTCATCGTACCATCAAGAGGAAAAAACGTTTTGTGACGTTCGCAAGAAGCATCCTGCGATTCTTTGGCAGTCGATAAACAAAGTGCTTAAACGCAGCAAACAAAAAATTCAATAGATGAACTTACACTTTCCGGTGACCTGTCCGGAATACAATTATCTGAGCTCTTTAACTGCAGTTCCACTAACCTGCCTTCTAGCGCGCACAATTAATGAGCATGCTTCCTCGTTTACCTCGCACCGCGTAACAGACACAATTTTCCTACAGCCGACGGACGAATTAGAAGTGCTCCGTGTATTTATGGGTTGAACAAAAGCCATGACACACACGATATACAAATAAAGTCCGTTAAATTCGTAATCGATGTGGTGACCTCACTTTTGGCATATATATTTGACTTAGCATTCTCGAGTGGCAAATTTCCGAATTGTATGAAACTCGCGAAAGTTTGTTTTGCATAAGGGTGGAGACGAAAATTCACTTTCAAATCATAGACCATCTCTGTTTTCCAATATTTTCTAAAGGGCTGGAAAAGTCATATTACAAAGTTTAGACGAATGTTTTACCAAGTATTCAGTGCTAACTTTCAGTTCGAATTTCGCAAGGGAAAGTCCAAGCATAGAACATGAAACAGTTGACATTAGGAATACTTATTGACCTTAGTAAAGCGTTTGACTGTCTTAACCATTCAACAGATCTTGATAAACTTTCGTGTTATGGTATATATGGCATGCATTGATGCTTATTCACTAATATTTCGAACACCGTAAGCAATTCGTCTCAGTGAATCATCATGTTTCTTCTTTGCAACTCTTGATGTTTGGTATGCCGCAGGGCAGCCTTCTCAGTCCTCTGTTGTACAATGTGTATATAAACGATCTAGTCAACATTTGCACTCAATCACGTTTTGTCATGTATGCAGTCGATACGAGCGTAATCCTGTCTGTGTCGAATATGGACGAACTCAAAACGAAGGGAAACTCAGTTTCAGAAAAATTAGCTTATTTCTTTTTGGTCTAATCTATCCCACCTGACAAAACGTGAATCTTCTAATTATATCCGATGCAGAAAGTTCTGGAATGTGCGTCACCTTCGTACCAATTGCGCACTACAGTCTATTACTCCTAACCTGCCTAGATTACGTAACACGTTTACTATTGGCCGCATTGCTATTCACTGTTTAACAGAAAAAGGTGTAGGCGCGTGTTTTGTTCAGTCAAACTATATTGTACAGAGATTTCTTTTTTATATTGCCGTTTCCTGTAGGTGCAGAGGCACCAGACTCAGTCAAGCTACCTTGCAGAAGCTTTTTGTCTGGTGCCCTCAGCAGAATATAGTGCCGAAATAAACAAGTTCAAGCTCAAACTAAGAAGCAGGCGAGGAGCGGAGGAATGGATATATATGTAGGGTTGTGCGAATAGTGGCTACAATCTAATAGCGCAACGTTCACCTCATTTTGAATAGGAAGTTTTAGTAGACCGTTTTCAAAGGCCCTCTACCGCTACGGGCGCGCGCTTCAGAGCGTGCATCCAAGTGGCAGCGCGAGCTTCCGCTACGCGCGTGGCCTGAAAACACGATCTACTAAAACTCTCTGATATGTCCAAGCAAACCAGTTGTCGTAGCTTTCATCTGTACTGTGAAGCCTACGAATGACACAATGCTATTAAATGGGATTCCCTATCCGAACTTCCGCTCCGCCATAGTTCTCCGTTCGTCCACGAGAGAGCGAGCGACGGGCTGGAGTTGCAAATACGAACGCGGGGTTCTGTAACGGGTGGTGCACACGTCGAAATGAGCACTGAATCTGAGATTTGCGTGTACTAATTACAGCTGGTGAGAGACGACTGTAAACATAACTTGTCCACCAGGGGCTCACTGTAATCTTATCCTAGTATATTGACATATTCTTTCTTCAACATAATATAGATTACATGGTTAATGAAATATGTTCTCAAAACAACATCACACACATTAAAACAAAAACATGTGTGAAAGTCACTAAGTTCTTATACACCCCCCCCTTTTTTTTACCGTGTTTATTGTCGTTTCAAAGGTCAATGGACCTGATTTCTGAGGACGTTGAGTTCGTAGAGAAGAAGGACATCACGTACCTATGTGGTGCCTGGATAATGTGATTGTTGTCATGAGCTGCTTTCTACGCATACCTTGAGACGCTTGAAGACCTACGACGTTGACACCGCGCTGTCCTCTTTTTTACTCTCCTCCACCCCCGTTCCCAAGTGTTTTATTTATTTTTCCCTAGGCCTATTCTTTTAGTATGTTCTTCGCTACCTTTACAGTGTGGTAAAGAAGGGAGAAGATTATCTTCCTTTCGGGACACCTGGGTTATGCGTCGGTCTGTAAACATGGTAGTGGCTCACTCCTCCGGCAGGTCACGGCCTTTAAAGGGATACTTCAACGAAATTTGAAATATTCCCGTCGTGTTCAGAAATAGGTTGAATATGATCCATACAATATCCGTAAATGACAATCGCACGTTTGTATTTTGATCCTGGTGGCTGTATTTTTCGTTATAAACGGTCCACTCTGGCAAGCGCTCAGAGAAGGCCCAGCTTAGAGCACGTGACATCCAACGCAATCGTGACGTAGGTCGTCTCAAGACCAGCAAAGCTACGGCGAGGCTGACGTCGAGAGGATGGCCTAGTCGCTCCAGCCACCGAAGCGGCTGCTTTTGTACGAATTTTGAGTGACGGGTTAATCTTCTATAATCTTGTAGGGGGACAATAGCGACTTCTGCGACACACAAAGGGATTTTCGGGAAGAGGGGAGTTCCTCCTTCCCTTCTTCTCTCGTTGTGGCCGGAGGCGAGACGACCTGCGTCACTAGCTGTCAGGGTTACTAGACGAGCATTACAAACGAGGCGTTAGCGACATTCACCAAGTGCTCTTTGCTAATCGTTTAATTCGTTTTAAAATTCCTTTTCGAGACTTTTTAACAAGATATTGGTATGTTCCATGTGATACTGCTCTTTTGAACACATATAGACCAACAGGCTGTTTACAAACAAGCCCGCTTTGCCCACACCAGGTGTGGGCACTGCGCGTGTGCAGAAACCAAAATTGGGAGGAGAGAAGCGTTTGCGCATGCGCAGATACCGACAGCAGCGCCACCGCAGTGGCGTGACGTCAGGGCCGCGTGTTGGTCTATAGACCAAAAAATGAGCGCCGAAATTTCGTTGTAGTATCCCTTCAAACTCACCGGAGCGCCGCTTTGGAAGCCGTCAACGCCATATCTAACCTATAACGATCGTCACTTCAACAAATCACAGGATATAAGGCTATTTTAGTCCCTTAATGGAAGCCGCCAACGCCGTATCTAAACTAGAACGATCATCACTTACACAAAGCACAGGATATAAGGTTATTTTGGTCCCTTAATAAATTGTACCCTAACATGCATTTTTGCGTGCATTTTAAGGAAGAAAAATATTTTGCATCCTCAATAGGCACCCAGTGTCAGTCTGACAAAACAGGTGCGTGGGAGCCTATGAATAATCAATCACTGTATGTCGTCGTCCTGTCGCCAGCACACACAAGCAACCCAAGTATTTTGATTCAACACGTGTTTCCGCAGAATGCAAAAATATATATAAACCAGACGCACGTGTCAGTGACCCGTTGTTGAAAATATAAAGCTTACCGTGTGACGAAATATTTTAAGCTTAAACAGAGTGATAATTTTATTGATTTATTATGGCCCATAAGTCGAACGGTTTCGTTCTTTGGTGAAAGAACAGGATGCTATTGTGAGTTTACAGTAGCATTATGACAGTCCGTAGTTCGAAATTGATGCGAACTAAAGTTTTATTAAAATATATATTGCTAGGTCAAACAAAATTCCCAACAGAGTCACATACACATAGCGGATCAATCGGTAAGTTCGCACAGAAAGCTCTCTTTGGATTCAAAATGATGCTTTCACACAATGACCTTTCTATCAGAGCGTATCACGAGAAGGAGAAATATGACGTGAGTAACTAATTGGCCTTATAAACAATTGTAAGACGCGCTTACCGATCTTTTTATATCCGTATCCGTGCTTAATCCAGGTTGGAAACCAGTAGGTGAATCCGTCGATCATTCAAAACCGCAGACCACCCATTCAGAGCATATTCAGAAAAACAAGAACTGCAGCAGCGGCTACAAAACTCAATGATATACTCGGGCATCGCGTCTCGACGCTAAAGCCGGACAAAAAAGCCGTGGACTGCGGCCACCGTGACGGCGCAGGCGCACTTGCAACCGCCCCTAGCAGACGATGGCCACCTGCTCTTACTGACGCCGTCTGCAAAGTTTATTTTCATTGTCTTCTTTTCAGGATGTAGCCGCCATTACACGTCCCACCACCTGCTCCCGAAAAGGTACTACTGGACGCCCTGGGAAGCAGCACTCTTCACGAACGCTTCCGCGCAAGAAAAAAATATACAAATTTACAACAAAAAAACATGGTTCACAGCTTTTACGCGTGAGCGTATTATGACGAGTTCGGTTCTTGGAAGTTGTCCACGGGTGAAGCTCAAGTTGGGATCTCAAATTGGGCTGAAGTGTTTTTCTTTTTTTGTTCTTTTGTGCTTCTAAATGTCTCTTACGCCTTTTCAAAAAAGATAAATGCAAACTATTCGAATGGTCCTTAAAATATTCTTGTGCGTCATTTGGTATATAACGAGATAAGGCATGATGTCCTCGCAATATTCATATTAGAGTTGACAGTTCACTAGCAAAGTATAGTGTTCATGTAGTTACAAAACTAACAACGAATCTTTAATAATTTTTTTTCTGTATTTATTTTCTTCACGTTTTAAACATGCGGACACGTACGACGGAACACACTACGGTAAATATAGAAATCTTACCTACACACAACGGAGGCCAAACAAACATTTTCGTTCTCACTTAAGCTCACAAATTTGCAACTCCAGGAAAGGCGATGCCACTTAGCGGAAAAGACGTGAAGGAGAGAAGCGGTGAGCTGCCACCTATCCAAATGTTCAGGGAAAACTTGCGCGTTCTGACAGACGAATTGTGAACCTCAGGATAGAAGATCAAATGCATGTCTTTGGAGTTGCGAATAACTAAAACCCAGAAACCATGTCAGAAAACGCCTAACTTGGCCCATGCTTGGCCCTTGGTGCCTGACTTGGTCCTAATGAGGTTTTGCTCCACTTTAATCAGTGCCAAAGTGCCTTTCTTTTGCTTTTTAGACTTTCCTCTGGTTCACCACATAGTTGTAAAAGTGCCAGACAGGAGCCAAATGTGCCGCCTATCAGCCCAAAGTTGCCAGGTAAAAACCGAACAACCGGAAGTGAAGCCTAATTTTGGAATTTCCTTGAGAACTGAAGTCCAGGGTAGCCAGGTGACAACAAGATGACCAGGCATTGAGACCTAACTCTGGCACTTGTTAGGCAATTTAGGGACAAAATACTCAGGCTCTGGCTAAAGAATGTCAAGTTTGGTTGCGCCTGGGCTTTTTGGTGCTTTGAGAGCCCTGAAATGCCGGACAAAAACCAAATTTTGGAGCAAAGAAGTGGGCTGCTTAGGTAAGAGGTGCTTTGTGAGGTTATTCAAATTGCTCCGCATTATTTTACAACCAGACAAGGAGATACGTGCAGCTGTGTGTTCACTATACAACTCGATGATTTAGCGACTTGTTCTTGCTCAAAATGCAAGTGTTTTTTTTTTCACAAGTGACTTTTTTTTACACTTTGCTCAATTATGTTTGTAAACGCATCGGCAACTTGACCGATTTGCGCCGTCCGACGAAGTGCACGTTGTTCCCAATATCCCAACACAAACACGACGCAGCCGCGACGATTACAGCCTACACTCTTAATCTGGGGCCACCTAGGGAGCCACCTATAGCCGTGACAAATGAGATCCAACTTGTCACGGCAAATTTTGGGCCACCTAAAATTGCCAGCCCGTTTGCCGTCCATTTTTAGGTGGCCCCAAAATTTGCCGTGACAAGTTGGATCTTGCCGGCCCGTTTTTAGCTGGCCCGTTTTCTAGCTGGCCCGTTTTCTAGCTGGCCTGTTTTCTAGCGGGCCCGTTTTCTAGCGGGCCCGTTTTCCAGCGGGCCCGTTTTCTAGCTGGCCCGTTTCCTAGGTGCCCCGTTTTCTGCTGGCTATAAAAATGTCCCGTCGTGCACTTCCCCGCAGAGTATCTCGGAGGGTCCAGGACTGCGATTCATGAAGAAAGGCAGGCGAATGAGAGGTACAAGAAAATTTCACCGTAAAATCTTAGCTGTGACGTGGTACTGAGCCTGACGTCTTCTTGTAAGAAGTAACGTCGCAACTTTATCTTTGAGTCGCAAAATATATTGAAAAATCATTACCAAGCTCAATTTGTATAATTTAGCGATTGACTTCCGAGTGCTCTAGGGGAAAATAAATATACAGGAATTGTTTCAAGGGCAAGGCCGATGAATTCTAAACATTTAAAAGAACAGTGGGTCCGCAGGTAAAAATCCATTTATTTTTTAAAAATAGATGCACAGCGTAAGATACAGGTGGTGCTTTGTTGTAATAAATACCACTTTCAAACAATAAAATAGAAAAGTATATGAAAACTTGTGTCACTTGCTAAAACATTGGTGGAAGCATGGCCGTTGCTTTCACTTGACACACTTGGTGAACTAGAACCCGCCACAGTTGCAGGTGCGCTCTCCGATTCAAGTGTGTTGCAGTCTGCCGGAGCTTCATTCCATAAGACAGGTCTCCGCAGCACGTCCGAAGGCCAGTTGCCTCTGTCGTCAAGGCATGATACTGCTGCGATTAAGAATTTTTAGCATTTTATTATAAGGAAATAAGGGAGAGAGAACAGGTCTTGTATCCTAATTACGTTTGAAAATTTAGCAAAAAGCAGGTTTTTTTTAGAAAGTAGCTTGCTGGACGTTAGAGTCTATTCAGATGCTGAGTCATCGGCCACAAACATGGCCGCTAACTTAACGTTTATTCGTAAACTCTGCAGAAAACAAAAAAGGCAAAACAAATTCGCAAATTAGATAACCGCATATGCTTTCGGCGGCCATTACTCGACATTAAAAAGCAGTCTGACGTCATATGAATAGACCCTGTAGCTCTGGCGGCAGTAAGAAGAGTGGGAACAAAACAGTAAATTTTTACGCAACCAGGAAGGGGGGCTGAGGCTTTCCACTTGCCAGGATCTGCAGGTCCATGGCTATACCATTCAGGCTGCGTCATGAAAACACCGGCTAAATCGTTGCTCCAAAACTACTCGTCTCACATAGAAAGCTAATTTTGTTTATTATGAAAATTCTTAAAATTTGACGTTCGGATAATTATGGTGTCAAAGATTTTGAATAATTAACTTTCTGTAATTACTAAATTTAAAAGTATGGTCAGGCCAGGGTAAAGACCTTGCTAAACTGCGTCAAATATTGTAAAAAAGATATTTTGACATTTTTTTCAAAAATATTGTTTAATACAATACATTTCTTAAATTCAGTTAGCCTAATAAAAGCTTATTCTTAGAGTGTCGCCAAAAAGTTATATTCAGTAGCTTAAGATGTAGGGAAATGCGAAGGGGTCAGGCATGCTGCCTCCGATAGGTTGGAAAAGGTCAGTTTCTGCCTTAGACGTTTCAATTGCTAATAACAAGAGGAGAAAAATGTGTGCAACTTGCGGTTCGCGCAGTTGCACCAACAGAAATCTTTTTTTTTTTATAAATAATCCAAATTCGACCCCAACTTTGTGCCGGAAATAAGATCTCACATGTATACTTCGTTACATCATAAGCACAAACTTATAAAAAAATTGGTAAGATTTCTGCGTAAGATGGTGGACAGCGACAGCTGGAATGAAGCCTTCTGAGACGCAGACACCCGATATATTCTCTTTGCTTGGGCGTGCGTAGAACTGCTGCCTGTTTTTCTCGCTTCCGGGCGCGTACCGATTAGAGCTCAACATGCTTTAAACTTTAAAGCAATCAGTGTGGCACACCTTCACTGCGGACAGCGGTACTTCGTAGGCTGCGATGCGGGGGACGGAGATCGTCCTCACATGTCACGCTTGGGCGTCTGGCGCAGGGACGCGAGTCTCCCCTGAAGGCTCATTCACACAGAAAAACGTTTCGGCCGACGTCGACGGTCGCGTGAGCGAAGGAGGGTGCACACACAAGGACAAACTTAGTGTATTCTAGATGTTACATTCATCATCAATTTCAGTATAAATGTTCCTTGTGTGGCCGTCCTCCTTTGATCAACGCGATCGTCGACGCCGGCCGAGACGCGCGACTATATACCTCTAACGGCAAGCTGATGAGTGCGCCGTATACGCCGTGCTCTATCGGCGGACACTTCGGCAAGAGAAAAGTACCCCGCTATAAACTATTTACAGCTTGTCACTGCAAAATGCAGATGGCCACCGTTGAGGCATTGGCAGTTAGCTTTCATTGCCTCACCTTACCATTGGCAAACCGCAAGAGCTGCGACTGTGACCCGATTACTTCACAAATAGTCACCCTCCACGAGTGCTTATGCGCAGCCGAGCCGGCGTCAAACGCGAAGAGTTCGCGCTTGTAGCCGTTGTGGTAAGTCCATGTTAAGGTGAACAGTAAACCTGTTTTCCGCTTTCCACCGCCGATGCCAGCAGGTATCCGAATAATATGGAAAGAGGCGATTCCAAACGTGCTTCTTAGAATACAAAAATATTGTGTATAGATACCTGTATTGTCCAGGACAGGGTTCAAATGTCCTCTGTTGGCGAGAACAAAACTTACTAGTTAGCCGGGAACTCTTTCAAAACTTGACTCTATTCCGTTATTAGCCAGTGAGCTACATAATTACCCAGTCGGTGGTGCTGAAGAAGACTGTGCCCGCAGTAACAGCACCAGCCAAGTTGGCCCAGAAGTGGTGGTCGTGCTGGTCGTGCTGGTCGTGCCGCCAAATCAGCGGGCCGTGCGACGCCATCGCATTCACATGTTCCCTCATGGTTACACCGCCCGCGTTGAATTCCTTTGATATCCTTCGACGTGAGCATCCTGAAGAACTAACTCACTGTCCCGCGGCTTTGACGCACACTCTAACATAGGCTGCCATCACCATGATATGAAAACAAACGTCATTCGCAGATGCTTCCGATTAGATTCGTACTTCGTACATTCAGAATTCGTCGCCTTCTGCACACCGAGAAGAGAAATTGCCGTTATGCGCATGCGTGCCCGCTGGCTGCGCCCGCGAAGCGCAGCCAGCGGTTCCCGCAACTGCCGCCATCTAGCGGAGAGCAGAGTGTTTTTCCGCTATTATGCGCATAGCCGGCCCGTTTTTGCCGGCCCTGCAGAAACGGGCCGCCAAATATTACAGGGCCGCCTACGGAGCCACCTATATAGCCATTCGCACCATTAAAGAGGGGAGGGGCCCACTCCAGCCGTGACGTTGTACACGGCTATTTTGACGGGGCCGGATCAGTTCGCGCCTAAGTCCTGAAAACTTTGAACGTCACGGCTATGGCCGTGACGCTTGCCGGCCCCAGATTAAGAGTGTACGACTCGGCAAGATGCTCGACTCGAGCCGCGTAACAGACACGAGCTCTATGGCGAATTTCATTTCCTCGCGAAGAGTGGACGCTGGTTGCGCAGGTATCGTGCGCTCTCTCGAAAGCCCTGGCGACCTAGATGCCGAGCGAATCCATCAGAGGGGCAGACAGGGGTCACCGAAAACGAGGGTTGCTCACAATCACCCATCTGTTTTCGCAGTGCAACCGGAAAATGTCCGCACCAGCAGCGGAGGCATTTGCTGAATTGCTTCGAGTTACGCAAACAACTTTCCACAACCAAATGCCGCGTAGAATCTCTGTTCCATAGATCTCACGACCTCACATAAAGCCAGTAAGGAGCTTATGTTGCCTAAGTTGCCATTTGTTATTGCAGTACACACATGCTGTCCGGTTAATTCCTACCCAGACATGTACGTAACGCGTTACAAGTAACGAGTTACTTGTATCTGAGTTACTATTTTCGGTAGCGAGTAACGTATTTAGTTACTTTTTCAGAAAAGGAACGAGTAACGGTATTTAGTTACTTTTAAGGCCAAGTAACGAGTAACGGTATCTCGTTACTTTTGAGGAGTAACGTGTACAACACCGCTTTAACGGCCTTGTTTTTATTCTAGCCCTGGCATGTGTTTATGGCGACAAAGGCAGATGGAAAACTCGAAGAACAAATAAACAGTATGACAATACAGCAAGATGTATCGCTGAACACGTCAGTCGAACAGTTCGACTGGCGTGTCCAGCGATAAACGTTGCTGTACTGAACTCTACAGCTGAGAATGTCCTTCACTCAACGAGCACAATCAGGTTCGTTAATTGAACTTTCTAGTACCGAATACGGACCGAATGTAAACTCGAAGGTTACAAACACGGGAAGGCACATAACCCCTTACCGGCTGTCCTCAATGAAGGCGCAGTTCCCGAAGATTCACCAACTCTTGCTGAAGCACAACACTGCCATTCCTCCGAGCGCGTCAGTAGAACGACGCTTCAGCGTCACCGGAAATGTATTTTCGAGGAAGCGGGAAACATAACTGATGAAAACTTCGACAGGCAGCTTTAAGGGCAATGACTACTAAAAGAAAACAATAAACCATGAAACAAAAACAGTTGTGTATTTGGTCTTTAAAGTAACGTGAAAAGTAACTCGTTACTTTTGAGGTAACTCACGCGTTCCTTTTGAGAATCGGTAACGAGTAACGTATTTAGTTACTTTTTGAGCGAGTAACGAGTAACGGTATTTAGTTACTTTTTTGGGGTAACGTGTACATGTCTGTTCCTACCCAAGTAAAACCAGCTTCCCAATTTCATCGCCTCCACTGAAGACGTCTTGTCCTTCAAGACCACTATAACTTCTAACACCTTTCTGCATCTTGTTAATTCGTGTCAGCCTTTTTTTTCTGTTTGAACATTGTACTTTTTATGTATTCTTTTTAAAACGCATTGTACCCACCCCCTATGTAAAGCTTGCTGGGCCAGGGGGATATCGAAATAAATAAATAAATAAAGTGTTATCCACGTTGGATTCAAACAATAACCTAAAGTTTTTTTTTGTTTATTTTTCTTTTTTTGTTCGGGATTTACGAAGACAGGGATATGCATTCTTTAAATATTATTTGGAGAGTCACTAGAAATCAGGACAGCTATAGGGCGCGTATTATCTATAATTTATATCCAGTGTTTTGTAGGTAAAGTATCATAGAGTATGTATTATTTCGAACACATAATATTCTGCATTTCTGCGGACATACTGGAAGAAAGGTTAAAGCAACCAGACCAAAGAGATGACATGTTGTGCGTTCCACACTTCTTATCTTCCACGTGCTATTGCAAACTTTCGTTTGCTCTATAGATCATGTCTCTTAATTTATTTTATTAATTTTAATAAGGCTCATTTGTCAAATAAACATGAATCTACAGTTTTTAGGATAAGTAAGTGCCACAGTATGGTGCCAAACGCATCCAAACATAAATCATCGTAAATGAAAAAATCTCCATCAAAGAAAATCGGGAAAATCTCAAATGATGGAATCCTCATATAAGATCAAAATATTCCTGCACTAAAAATTCAAAATTGCGGAAAAAAAGAATATTTCTATGTAGGTTGCTTGCTTGTACTCTGATACAATCATCTTCTTATTAAAATATCTTCTTCAAACTGTTCCGTCGTCTTAGCTTCAATTCAGAGTTGTGTACGGCGATGAGTTCAGCACTAGACCTGCGGCTGTCAAGTAAGGCTTAAGACTGCACGTAAAAAATAGATGCTCACGGGATATTGGAGTACTTTGCTCAAGTATTCAACTGTGGCAAGACAGAGGCAGACAAGGAACTGATAGCAGTTGAAAAGAAAAAATGTTCCAAACAACGACAAGAAGCGCAAATGTAGCTAGATAACACAGCTGCTAACTTTTGTGTTTTCAACGCTATTTCTGTTAAAGAAAAAAAACAAATGAAGTGGTACGGGGAAAGAGAAAAGAAACGAAACGTTATTGGGCTACTTAAAATTTTAACGTTTTTATCGCTTCACCAATATACTTTTTATGCATCGTTTCACCTGAAGTCCCGACATAGACAACGCTACGAGCAGATAGGACCAATCAGAGAGCGTCAAAAGCGCATCGTCACGGTGTGTCGTGTTTCTTTAGGTGAGCTATCATCGCTTCATCGCAAACCAACCATAAACAGAAAAAGGCCTAGTAGTCTGCGCTTTTGACACTGACTGATTCGTCCAATTAGCTCAACTAGCGTCGGCTGTGCTCTGGACCCAAGGATAAACAAATTATAAAATCGTTTTTTTTTGTCAAAACCACGGAAACAAAATGACACCGCACAAGTTTAGCTCATTTATCGTTGCCTTTAAATTGAGCGTTGACGGAAGCATGAACTGAATTTTGTTTTCTTCAGCCCGATGTCTTTATCGTTATCCTTTCAGCCAGGGATGATCCAACACCCGAGTGTCATTGTTCGGGAACATTTCGCGCGGTCGGTCCGCATCACACAGCCTGAGCTGGCAGCTCGCTTCGCTTCGAGTGCGTTATTACGCCTCCAAACAACGTATACACGTCGTTAAGTGGAGAGGAAGGGGGGCGAGGAAGGTAGGGAGAGCGCAGTTTGAAGGAACGCGCACCATCATCCAACCCGTTGTGGACGGAATTCCGGCCTAACGGAAATGTTTACACAGTCACCATTAGAACAAAAAAAGAAAGGCGAGAGATGGCGGCGGCGAAGAAAGCGAGCCCCGGTGTGTGTGTAGGCCTATAATCAAGGCAGCCCCGTGCAGCGTGCAATTACGCGAGAACCTGCTCGGATGGCTGGTCGGGAGACTGCGCCGCCAGATGACGACCCAGAAAGCGGCAGGCATGCGCGGACGCAAGCACGAACAGGCCTTCCTGCTTGCTCAGCAGATGACAAGAGGTCTGTCGCCACAGCGTCGTCAGCAATGCTGCATGACTGGACATGTAGTCGGCTGCCGACTTCCTACAGAGCTCGCTACATTGCCCTCTTGGAACAGCGTCTCCTGGTTAAAAGCCAATAATATCGCATCCCCCAGGGTCCCTTATACGCATTATGTTTAGAACACTCACGTGGTTAAGTTTCTTTTATATATCACAGGCAGGAAGACAAAGCCAGGGAGGTCTCTAGATTGTTCCGCCTCCTGCGCGAGCTTTTTACTTTCGACAGTCCTTCGCTGTCTCGCGAGCCTCGAGCGTGCACACGCATTCAAAGCACGGTGGAAGGCAAAGAGCGGGTCCTGGGAGGCGGGCATCCGACAGAGACGCTGTGCCCTACTCACCCTATCAGTTACAATGCGGAGCGCAAATTCGTATGCTTCTTGCACGGGGCGCTGCAAATATGTCGGAACGCAGAGCTCTTGTTCGCTGATTGAGAAGAAAATAGTGGGTCCAGCTCAAGGCATCTAGCATTGTGGTCTACCCAATATATCCTCCCAATCCAAGCCAATCAGAGCTCGGCGTCGTTCTGACGTCACCGCAAACCCTGCGCAAGAAACAGACGACTTGCTCTCCGAATAGTTTAGGTTATAGAGGTGAAAATGGATACGTCTTGGAGTGAGGGAGTTGAGAAATTGACTTTTTGACATAGTGAACGAATACCTAAAACTACACAATTGGTGAAATCCCAGATATTCTGATATCACAAATATCTATCAATGCGAATAGTTCACGCAGAACGCGAACTTACGAATAATTTTAGAGACGAACTACTGCACATAGTCACCTAACGCTTTGAAAGCTCATCAGTGTAACAGCTTGTAGCCATTTGGAGTGAAATCAATAAACTTGAGTACACTTTTGATAAGCGTTCATAGCGTCTATGATTCGTCGCTTTATAAATGAGACGAAAGTATAATCGAAATAACAACCGGTGAAGTTGTTTCCACCATGAATATTTTCATTTTATATGGTCTCCACCATGAATGATTTCCACCATGTTTGGTTTCCACCATAAATGGTGCCGATCATGAATGGTTTCCGCCATAAATAGCTTCCGCCATAAATTGTTTTCACGATTAAACAAAATTATGACTGCCATTATATGACTTGATCACGTTCTCAGCTTTATAAAAATGAGTGGCTTTCAATTATCGGCGACTTCCGGGGTCTGGTGGACCCCCGAACGACTCTCAGATTGACGAGGAAGTGATGCGAATCGGTTTCAAAGAGCCCCTCGAGCATGCCTACACGTTTAGGAGACGGACCTTTGGGCGCCAGCATTTTACGGCTGGTGCGTCTAGACGAGGGGTGCCAACAAGGAAGAGGGCGATGGCAAACCACGAACGCTGACATCGGTGCTCCAGAGAGGGAGAACATAAGAAGAGCGAGAAAAGATACAAGAAAGAAAGGCATAAAACGACGACGTGTGCTCGTGCTTCGTTCGCCGTTTCAGGCGACCGAAACTCTTTAGGAGATGGTGGACATTTTGGCCTAGGGTATATTAACCTTTTGTAAACTTTAGTCTAGTGTAGATCAAAGGGTCATCAAATCTTGCTGAGGAGTGTCCGTGTTCGCCAGACTGGTACTTCTACGAAGTATGTTACCACCGTC